>QZWU01000031.1:0-80740 GCA_004114255.1 Acaulopage tetraceros
ATGTGTTTATTTTGGAACAAAAGTGTCAGGCATTGACTAGGCCAAGGGATGTGGAATTGATGGTGCCTTCAGGTGAAGGTGTCGACACTTTAACAGATCCACAGGATCAGTAAAACACATTTACCCAACCATTCTTACTTTCATCAAGTGCAGTGATGACACTCTTGTCACCAGGTACATTCCACATTTCACCATCCACACAGACCAATTCAACACTATTTGGTTTCCCTGCTTTTAATTCCACCTTTTTACATTTGTAGGCTTCAGCATAGCCTTTGTTGACATGTTGAGCAGATTTAGCCAGCGTGAGCAATTGGTAGACGTGCGAACGGGTCACATGGTTACCACGGAGCACAACCACATCTATCCAACCATCATCACATTTTGCATTTGGTAAAATGTGAAAACCAGGTTCAAATTGCTCTTGTTTACCACTACAAAAGTACTGAAATGGACCAATCAGCGTTTGAACAGGCAACACATCTTCATACTCTTGCCTTTCTACATCGTATCTCTTGGATTCATATAAACAAATTTGGCCATGGTAGTAGGGAAGTGTGGCAAGTAGAGTGGCGCCAATTACACTAAAACGAGAAGCACCAAACCAACCTCTCCATCGATCACCACCAGACACGATGGACGCATGAAGTCCCCATGAAACCACTACTGCTGCACATCTTGAAATGATTTGGAGAGATTTGTCTGGTAGAATGGCAGGAATGGTCACGTTCATCAGATCAATTGCACGCGTTCTTCCTGCCAATAGGCGTTGAATAGCAATGGATGGTTGAGAGATGCCAAGACTGGTAGCAAGTGCATTTCCAGAACCACAAGGAACCACGCATAAATGGATGGGAAATACAAGTGCACCAGTATAAGCATTAACGAGTTCATGAACAAGCCCATCTCCACCAATACAAACCAATGTGACGCCTGCACGTGCTAAATCTGCTTGAGCAACTTGTTCAGCATGACCTTTGCATTGAGTGATGGTGATATCAAAGCGTACGCCTGCTTGAATCAACATGGGACGGACTATGGTGGATAGGATATGGCGAGACTGTTGCTGACCAGATAGTGGGTTACAAAAGATGTGGAGTTTTTTGGGAGGTAGGGGAAGGTAAACGCGGATTTGGTCAAGTAACTGTGAGGTGGATTCAAGAAAGAGTTTGCTTGTAGTGGGAATAAATGTGATTGCGTTGAGATGATGTAATTGGAGCAAGGTTGGAGTGGCCTGTTGCACTGCATACAGCTGATCAAATGTGATTGTAGTGCCAGTAGTGACTGATGAAAAGATGAGGCCATCCAGAGTGCAGCTGATTGAACCCTCCACACCATCCAATTGACATGGGAATTTTTCCATGCTTTTGAAAAAAAGTTTTACTCACAGGATATCCTCCACAATAGTTCCGGAAAGTTATCCTAAGCACTATCCTAGGTGAGGAATTGAACGTGCTCTGCTCTAATGAAATTCCTCCTCACCTTGTTGGCAATGCCCTCCACTTGCGTATTAAACTTCATCAAATGTTGCCTTAATTCACCTTGCACCAATACTTTTGTGTCTGGTTTGAGGGTCTCTTGCACAAGTTGCTTATCTGCATGCAATGTCCACTCCACCTTGACAGTATCGACCTTTCCAGTATCACCTCTCTTTATCCCGATTGCAAATTCAGCTCTCGTCCATCCAGGTCGCTGCATAATATCAAATACTTTGGTCCGCTCTACTGTACCAGTCGCATATGCCTTACACGTGTCTGTGTGCGTTTCTTGGTGCAGTGGGAGTTGGATAAAGTGCTGAGGAGCTAGTCTGACTTCATTCTTGAGTTCACCAATGCTCCAATACTTGTCGGTTTTGACTGAGCCATCGCGTAATCCTTCAATTAAACGCGCAGTTTGTGGATCTACAAAGTCCATTGACCTTAATCCTGCTTCCATATAGTAATGTTGTCCTGCTTTGAGTGTGGTTTGACCGGGTGTGAGGACAAATCTCATGCGGTACATTTGGTAAAAGATGTTTTCGGGATCAAGGCCACGACGCGTAGAAAAGTTGATGAACAGGGTGGATGGATTACTTTGAGCTGGTGTGACTTGCAGGATCTTGCCAGTGAGGATGACACGATTGACATTTCTGATTGTTGTAAATCTTTTCATTAAAACAGAATTTGACAGTCATGCTGAGGTTCATTCCTGCCAGATGGTATGCAGGACACAACAAATGGAGCAAGATTAAGCGGACAAAGGGTGCATTGGATCAGAAAAGAGGACAGGCGTTTGCTAAATGTTCATTGAGGATAAGCGCTGCAATCAAGGAACGTGGGAGTGATCCTCAGTTCAATCCACGACTTGCTGCTGCCTTGCTTGAAGCAAAAAGTATACAAATGCCCAAAGAAACGCTTGAAAACGCGTTCAAACGCGTAATTTGTAAAATTGTAAACAAAAATTAACCCTCCTAGGCAACTGGAGCAGAAGCACAAGGATTGGAACATGTCATTTATGAAGCTAATGGTCCAGATAGAGCTGCATTGGTGATTGAGGCATCTACCAATAACAAGAATAGAACAGTCAAGGAAATCCGATCCATTCTAAAGTTGTATCAAGGCACACTTGCAACAGTTGCTTATCAATTCCAACATCTTGGCACCATCACAATCACTTCAGATGTTGCTAGCATGGATGACATGGTGGATCATGCAGTGGAAGCAGGTGCTCAGGATTTCGAACCTGATCAAGAATCCAACAGTCTCCAATTAACCTGTTCTTTTTCTCAACTACATACAGTGGCACAACAACTCGTCAAACAAGGCTACACTGTGTTGGAAGCAGAATCCACTTACATTCCACTCCAATGGTTCAAGAATGTTTGGAACAACTCCATGATCTACAAGATGTACTCCATATTCATTCCAACATTAAAGACTAGTGTATTTCCACCCCACGATTCCACCTTTATCCACACTGTCAAGGACGCGTTGGTGAGTGAGCTTGTCCAGTTCTACTCTTTTCAATAATGGCAATCTTTTTGTTTACACCAATATCCCAATCCAAACGTAATCTACGGCCTTCTTCAGTCTCAAATTGATTGTATCTGTCCAGTGCACTTTCAGCATCGCGTCTATCCTCAAATTCAACAAAAGCAAATCCACGGTTGTGCTGAGTCATGTTATCGATTGCTACACTAACGTTACGTAATTTACCAACCTTTTCAAAGAGTTCAGAGACTTGAGGTGCACGCCACGTGTAAGGAATGTTGCCAACGTAGAGGGTGGTGGATGCTGCAAGGTCAACTTCGTTGCCTTTGATGGGAGGATTACGTCGATGTTCGCGTCTTGGTGGGGCTCTGTAGGATAGTGGTGGACTGGATGCACGAGGATGGTAACGGTATGGATTGTGATGGGGTGGTGGTGGGTAATCGTACCTTCTTGGAGAATAACTGCGTTCACGTCCATAACGATAATGTGGTGGTGGTGGAGGAGGAGGAGCCCGATGATGATGGTAACGGTCAGGTGGTGGTGGGTAATCACGATAATCTCGACCATAATCTCGACTACTGCCACCTGTATAAGGTGGAGGGGTACGTGTACGTGTATAGGATCGAGGAGGAGGACTACGCGCGTGGGAAGGAGCAGATCCATAGGGTGGTGGGCTACGTGCTGTAGATCCATATGGTGGAGGACTACGTGGGCGTGCGAGGTACTCGGGAGGTGTTCTTGCCCTTGGAGGAGGTGGGCTCTGGTAACGATGGCTGTGGTGGGGATGATCCATTTTCTTTTTTTCTAAGAGGAGAAAAGGCAGTCACACTGTTATCCTGTTTTCCTCCTTTGCCAATCCTTTAAATCTGCAGGAAGTCGTGATATAAGAATATCCCTTTGCCTTTCCAACCTCTTTTTCTGTTCTGTGGCTAATTCCAGTACGGTTGAAGGTCGCGGTCGTTGTGCATCATCCAGTAGGTACCGTTGAATAATGGCTAATAGACGCCTAATATCCCCTTCATCATGCTCACTACACCATGCTCCAAGATCCAAATCGGTGACTGACCTCAACTGTCGCCGCAGTAGTTCACGCTCAGCTGTCAGTGTCTTGCGTTGCAACCATAGCACATGGTTCGTACTACACAAATACTGTTTGTAGAAATCAGATTTTGTTGTAGGCTGTAATAATGTCTTGAACTTGATATTCTGTTGATCTGAGGTAATGGATTTGATGCAGTCTAATGCCTTGAAGGGCGACATGTACAATGGCTCAAAGGATAGGTTGTAAGTTGCAGCAGGATAAAGGTTGCTAAAGTACCGATTGATGGGTGCAAGAAAACGTTCAGAGAGACCGCTAAAGTAAGAGCGAATCATGTCATTGAGGATAAATGGGCTGGGTGTTTTGTTGGTTGTGGCTTGCATGATTTCCTTGATGAGCTGATGATCCAAAGCAATGAGGGGCTTGCGTTTGGTTTTGAGGCCGATCAGTGCAAGTGAAGAGAAGGATGGAGCCTTTGATATGGAGTTTTTGCGCTTCTTTTTGGTGGATGGTGGTGGTACAAGATAAAGTACATGTGGCCAATGTTCCATGGTGCCCTTAAAGTAAGGATTGGTTACTCCTAGCACACATGAGCCTGGTGGAACCAGTTTGTTGGAATAGGCCTTTAAATCCATATCTTGAATGGTGAAATAAGGTCGCCAGTCACCCGCATACACAATTGGAAGAATCAAGTCAATGAGTGCAGTGATGGTTTGAGAGACACTTGTGGGCGTGCTGCCCATCACCAGCAAGGGTTCCCCTAACACCAATAATTCCCATACATGCCATAAATCTGCAAGATTGTCCTTGAAACTGTCGTACAATGCAGTGGCTGTGATGGATGCTATGATCTGTTGTTTTGAGTTCAGGAGAGGCCAAAAGTGAGACTTTTCCAGTAATTGTGGACGCTCTGCACGAGGTAATTCTACTTGCAGCACAGCATCCAACAAGGGCAATTCCAAAACACTTTCTGCAACCGGACTGGGCCATCGTTGTACATCATGCCATGCCTGTTCTAGAATTGAACGGAATCCAAGACCCTGAGCATCAAAACATGCTTCGCCTAACCTCGTTACTATTTGAGCGTACAATCCAGGCAAGTGGCGTCTGGTGAGCAATATGAGTGATTTTTGAAAGTATCCGCGTTTGAGTGATGGATTGGCGCGTTGACAAAACATGACGTGACCATGGTAAAAGCTGAAATCATCCCTGGATTCAGTCAAGGAAGTCCGTACCAGTGAACGCCTTGGATGGTGTGTATCCGTGCGTATTCTAAAGTTGAAGATGGAATGGCCAAGTTGGTTTGTATGAGTGTCTGGAAACGCTGCAAAACTTCTACAAAAATCAAACAGGGAGGAGTGGGCTTACATGTTATTGCGTACAGCAGTGGATAGATTGGTTGCAGGGTAAATGTATTCCAGTAAATGGCCTTTTTCCAAATCAAATGTAGCAACAATAAAACACGTCATCCAGCCATTATCCAATACTGGAGATTTGATGCGAGGTGCTGCCAATCTCTTTGGGAGGTCTACGCGGTCACAACGAGGACAAGATTCTAATAGGATTTGACCAGAAAAGGGATCAAGGCAATCATCACAAAATTCCATCACTATTTTTGCAAGAGATGCTTTTTTTTACACGATTTCACGCCACTTTGCCCACAAGAGCACTACCAAGACGTATCCAACGGATGCTCCAATAATGCCCCACCACCATGTGAGGTCCATCGTACCATCTCCAGGATCCATGCCAGGCACATACACATTCATACCAAACAAACTGGTCAAAATGGTCAGGGGCACTAGAATGGAACCAAACACTGTCCATTTACTCATCAAATCACTCAATCTCCCAGATGATGACGCAATGTACACACTCAAGTGAGCAAGGTAGTTGGCATGAGCTCGTCTTAGGGTGGCATCACACACGGATATTTGCTGTGAGGCTGAAAGAGCATGATCTAGGACATCACCAAGGTATAATGCCACTTCATCAGCCTGCTTGTTACCTGAAATTCGCTTTAAAAGTGCCCGTAGTACATCTGGTTTGGAAAAGAGGTGACGTTGTGCTGCTGTAACTGCTCTTCTTGCTGTGGTAATGCGAGAAAGCATTTCCTCACGTTCAGTATCATCCAGTACCATGGAAAGCTCATCTACTGCTTCCACTGCATACTCTATCTGCGCTGATATCTGAAGGTATTCGTCTGTGATGGCATCCAAGAGCGCATAGGTGTACCATTCAGGAGTGATGATGAGCGTTTGGTCATTTTGAACTTGCAATCGTTCCAGCACTGTGGAAATGTGTGCTATTGGCTGTGGATGGAAGGAGAGTACGCCAGTGGGAGTAATAACGCAGTAAACGGGCACAGTCTCCATCCAACTGTCAGCAGAGTCATTGCCTTGCAGGTTGCTTGCACAATAGCAAACAAAGAGGTAATTTTTGAAAATGTCCACCTTCTCACGCGTATCTGTAGCCAAAATGTCCTCTACTGTGAGTAAATGGAGGCCAAAGTACTAGTGGGAAAGTCAAACGGAGTGTGTATAGGAGGTGGATACGGTTGCTAGTTGGTCAAGTTCAGAGGGAGTAACATTGCAGATATCCAGCCACCAGGCTTCCTGAGGTGGAGAAGAGGTGTTGACAGATGCTTCACTGGACGCGACGACGACGCTGCTGACCCAAGTGCACGCTGATACTAATTGTGACAAGCATTCCATTCCACTTGTACGATTATAGGATAAATTATCTAGTTGATTGGATTTGATGATGCCAATCGAACTGCAGTACAACGTGCACCGGTCCATGGAGGAGGAGGAGGAGAATCTCATCGACATGATGTGTATTATTTTTCAGATTTTGACCAAAAGTTTCCTTCAACAGGTGAACTGCTCGCACTGCTCCTACCACTTTCCAAATCTCTGCTTGAAGCGACCCATTCAGCAGCAGAGAGGCCTCCTGCACATAACCTGCATGTGAAGAGAGACAAATATAAGAGTCCTAAATATACAACGAGCGATCCAGTAACCACAACAAAGAACAAGGCTGTGGAGAACCACAGTGGCACACTAAACCTGTCTTCTGCATACATTTTGAACTGGTTGTAGTTGTAAATGAACATGTAAAGCACACGTCCCACCACAATGCCTTCCACAATAGCAGCAGCAGTCATCAGTGTCAATAACAGGTAAAATCCTTTGATGTTGGCACTTCCAATGCAACAATTCAACCATCTGCAATGATGATCGTGGCCTGCAATACACTTGTTGCACCTTTTGCAATGTCTGGTGGTGTCACAAACAGCAACTTGGCATACACGACATCTTCCAGTGTTCCTGTCCATCACACGAGTTCCCTTTTTCATTTCATAGGTGTGATCGCGTGGCATGCAGGCTTCGAGTACAATGTGATCCTCTGTTTCCCGTGTCCCTACCCATACACCAACGAGCAAAGCACTGGATAGGAATCCCACAAACAGCCCACCATAAATCCATCGAATTGAGGCAGGATCAGGTAGCATTTGCAATAAAAAAATACAAAAAATAACTTGAAAAGTGATGGATACAATCCAATGGAGCAATAAAAGTGGTTCAAATGGTGATAATGGACGAAATGATGAATGTCGTTTGAAATTGACAGCATCAAGCCGATGGGGATCCGATCCTTTGAGAACGTCTGGCGTCCTTGGCTGATCGATTATCGTGTCCGTCGTCCCCTGTGACGAGAAGGACATTACAATGACTAGATGAGGGTAAAAAAAGTGAAAAAAGGTATGGTGACTGCCATTCTGCTGGTCACTGCGATAATGTTGACAAGCATGGCGACAAGTTGGGCTACAAATCACATTAAAGGCAAAACACGTCTTTTGGGTTGGCTTTTAGAAAGAATGACGTGTGTTTCGGCTGAGGGAGCCGGTTGAGCCGATTATCTCACTATAAAAAATGCGAAGATTCCTCTCATTCATACAACTTATTCACACAAACATTGACGACTTATGCAATTCACGACACTCCTGATCACACTTGCTGCTACTGCACTCGTCTCTTCCCAATCAGTCGACCCAAGTCAAATCTCACTCACTTCTGTCACGTATGGAGGTAGTGGTTGTCCTCTTGGCTCCACAACCAGTCAATTGAACGAATCACGCACCAAACTTTCACTTACATTTGATTCATTCACTGCAAGTACAGGTCCAGACGTTTCACCAACAGAATCACTCAAGACTTGTCGCATCACAGCCAATTTCAATTATCCAAAGGATTACACGTATGGTGTGCCATCAATCGAGTATTCTGGACACATTGACCTTCCACAAGGAGTGAGTGCAGAACAAAAGACGAGTTTCAAGTTTCCAGGATATACAAGTGCAAGGGCAAGCCATACTCTCACTGGTCCCATTAAACAAGACTATTCAACTACAAGGAGCTTCACCACAAAGGGGTTCAATGGTTCTCTTTGGTCGGATTGCTATGAAATTACTCCATTGAATTTGGAGAGTCAGATAAAGATTGAAGGGCCAACTGGTAGTATTGCGCAAGTTGCAGGGCATTCAAGCAATGGCAAGGTCACGCACGTCATCACTCTTCGTTTCATGAAATGTTGAAGACAAAGTGTGTCGGGAGTGGGAGCCGAAACGCCATGTGCACGATTTCACAATAAAAAGAGCACGATTTGCCATCTTTTCACAGTCCACATACACACACACACACACACACACACACACACACATTCACGAAACCATTGTCATGCAATTCACGACACTCTTTCTCACGTTTGCTGCTACTCTCGTCTTTGCACGATCTTCCACCACCTCTGATCAATCTCCTGATCCTAGACAAGTCTATGTCCAATCTGTATCTTATGGCGGTACTGGCTGTCCACAGGGTTCTATTTCAAGCGAATTGAATGCTGATCGCACTACTTGTGCAATCCTTTTTGACTCTTTTGTCGCAAGTAGTGGTCCAGATGTTTCGCCAACTGAATCACGCAAGAATTGTCAAATCAATGTCAACATTCATCATCCAAGGGGTTACAGTTACACGGTACCATCCATCGAGTACACTGGATACGTTAACCTTCCACAAAGCGTGCGTGCTGAACAAAAGACTATTGTCTACTTTCAAGGTGACACGGCTCCTTCTGCAAGTGTTACCAACAGGTTCACTGGGCCCATTACGCAGGATTATGCGGTGAGCAACAACTTTGATGGGCAGGTTCAGTCGAGTTGCCATCGAATTGTACCTTTGAATGTGAACAGCCAAGTGCGTCTCCAAGGTCCACCAACTAGTATTGCACAGATTTCCACGGATACCATTGAGGGCAAGGTCAAGCACATCTTTGGCCTACGATTTAAAAAGTGTTGAGGATAAAGTCTTGATTAAAGGCGACAGATATGACGCGTGATTCAATTGCCACAATCAAGCTGATCCAGTTTTGAATAAATCTGGACACAAAAAAAGGTGAAACATTTGTGCTGTATCAAGAAGAACAGTAAAATAAACAAAAAAAAACTTTTCAGCCCCAAAATAATGACCACATCTCCTGGATTCATTTCACGTTTAAAACGATTCCTCTCACCCTCAACTGTTACCAAGAGCGACTCACCCCTCCGTTTTGGTATCCTTGGTGCAGCACGTATCGCACCAATTGCTCTGATTGGCCCAGTTAAACATTTACCAACTGCAATCGTCTACTCTGTTGCTGCTCGTAACCACAACACTGCACAGCAATTTGCTAAAAAGCATGGAATTCCCAACACGCATCCCTCTTATCAAGACCTCCTTAATGATCCTAATATCGATGCAGTGTATATCCCACTTCCCAATGGACTTCATTATGAATGGGCAGTCAAGGCTATTGTTGCAAAGAAACATGTCTTGTTGGAGAAACCTGCAACGAGTAATGCACGACAAGCTGCTCATATTGCACAATTGGCAGTCGAGTATGGTGTAGTTGTCATGGAAGCTTTTCATTGGCAGTTTCATCCTGCTGCTCAACGTGTGCGTGATTTGATTCGTGATAATGCAATTGGTGAGGTGAGCAAAGTACAAGTCACCTTCAAGATTCCTGGAGTGGCAATGCCTCGATCGGATATTCGGTTCAATTACAGTTTAGCTGGTGGTGCAATGATGGATGCAGGCTCTTATTGTGTCAATGTGAGCAGGTTTATTGCAAAGGCGGCGATAGGTGATTACTGCCAACCTATTGTGATTGATAAGGCTCATGCGACCATTGTGATGGATAATGTGGATGATGCCATGGATGCAGAGTATGTGTTTACTCCAATTGATTCTGGTAAAACGTCTATTGCTGCGAGTGTACATGCTTCACTCAAGGGTGATTTGACGGATGCACTTCCACGGATTAAAGTGACTGGCAAGCAAGGCACAATTTCCTTTAGCAATTTTATCGCCCCTTATGTATGGCATAGCATCACACTCGTCAAAGACAATGCCAAACCTGAAACCATCAAGGTGTATGGTGAGGATGGTGCCACTACTTATGAATGCATGGTAAGGCAGTTTGTGAATCAGTGTAAAGGTCAGCCAGTGTCATGGTGGGTGGATTTAAAGGACTCTGTGCAGAATATGGAGTTGATGGATGCTATTTATATCAAAGCAGGTCTGCAACCACGATTGGGTGAGTTGCTACAACCACCAGAACTTGGGTGATGTGCGCAAAAGCAGAATAAAGCAAAAGATTAACCAGAAACTGACTGCATGCGGACGGGCGACAGGAAGTAGTACAGTGTGAACGAGGAATCCAGTCATGGCAGCAATACAATAGGTGGAGGCATGGGTAGGAAAATCCATGATGGTAAAGAGGAGCCATCCACCGAGTAAAGAGAGGATCATGGTGCCAATCACTACAGAGAGGCAGTGTGGAGGGCGTGTGGAATACCAATTGACCAAAGTGCACACTTGTACAACAAGGGCGACAGTCCAGAGGATTGATGGATAGGCAGCCACAGAAATTACAGTGGATGCAATCACACCACACAAGGCCATATAGTCCACTTGAGCTACATCATTAGCCTTGCTCTCAACAGTGTCAATTGAACCATCATCAACAGTCCAAAGGTTATGCTCTTGTTGATTGATCAAAACAGGCGACAATGCATCAAGTGTACCATTAAATGTATCAGAAAGTGTGCTGTACCCCCTGAACCTTCCAGCATAAGAAGAAGAAGGGGCAATGGATTCATTGGATAAAACGCGGTGCAACTCTTGACGTGACGTGTCTGGCGATAAAAACTCTGCAAAAGGAGGGACATGTGGCTCTCTTTGAAACACTGTATAGATTTGAGGAGAGGATGGAGGAGGAGGAGGTGGTGGTGGTGGCGGCGTAGCAGCAGCAGCAGTGGGCATGTGGTCAGTAGCAGCCTGGTCATTTAGAGTGAAAAAGTGCAAAGGAATAATGATGAGAAATGGGCCAATGAGAAATAGAAATGGAGAAGCATTAGAATCGATGCATGAAGGTAGGAGGTAAAAGAGAGACAGGGCGAGGATGATGGCATGTGTAAGGGTGAGGATAATCATAGTGGAGCATCACGTGACCTTACACCCTTTGATGAATCAATCAGAATTACAATCGTACCAATTGCAACTTGTACAAGTACGTGAGGCCCTTTCCCTCAATCCACAGGATGAAAACATGATGCATCTAGAACGAGATTTAGTAGAGTTGATCAACCTTGCTTCACTTGCCAGTGTACCATCAGCACCTTCAACTGCACCTGTCGATTCCACACTTGGCAAGAGTCGTGCTGTTCCGATTGCCATGCCAGATCCTACACATAAATCCACTTTATGGAATGTAGGTGATTGGATAGTTGCAAAGTGGTCAACTGATGGTAAGTGGTATCCTGCACAAGTACTTTCAATGGGTGGAAGTGACAATGCACGCGTTTATTCAGTGCAATTCAAAGGATATGATGGTAGTGAGATTGTTAAACAGCAGGATACGCGACCAAAGGCAAGTACAGTCCAAGCAAAGGAAAAGGAATGGATGACAAAGACTGAAGAAAAGGAAAAGTTGCTCATTGGTGAAAAGAGAAAGAGAGGAGGTGATGGACCTGTTAAAAAGGCACAACATGAACAAGTAGCAAGGCAACAAGCATGGCAAAAGTTTGCGACAAAATCCATGAGCAAAAAGGCACCTGCACTCAACAAGAAGAGCATATTTTCAACAGAAGGAGTTGCTCGTGTTGGTGTGACGAGGAGTGGACAGCCAATGACAACTTATGCAGATAGAGAAAAGCACAAGTTTAATATGGATCAGGATTAGAATCGACTGATATCCCTACCAAATAGCCAAGTGAGGAACCAGTACATTGGAATGAGGGCCTTGTTCTTCCAACTGACAGACATGGTGAGGTAAGAGGATCTCCAGAATAACCAAGCTGCAAATCCACTCTCTTTGACTTGCGAATTGGAGTAAAGTGCACGCCATCCACCTACATAAGCCAACATGCCCCAATTCCTAAATGCAAATGGTTTGATTTTAGGTTCGAATTCTTGAGATGCTTTGTTGAGGGATTGTGCAAGGTAAATGGCCTTTTGATTGGCTACTTGCGCTGTTGCTGGTAATTCTACTCCTTGGATGATGGCACAATCACCGAGCGCATAGACGTTCTTTAATGGTGTTCCATCCAATTGTTTGACATGCAGCCATTCATCCGTGACAAGTCGACCACTCTTGCTGTCCATTAAAAGCTTGTCTTGAAGGGTCATGGTGAGTGGATTTGGTGAGAGACCTGTTGCCCATGCGAGTAGTCCATAGGAAGTATGGGTGCCGTCCTTGAAATGTAAAGCATTCTCTGTTACATGATCCACTGCAATACCAGTTTTGACTTGAATGCCCTTTCTATAAAAGCGCCTGGTGGCATACTCACTCAACTTTTGGTCAAATCCACCTAGAATACGAGGCGCAACGTCATACACAGTCATACTGACTTTGGATAGGAGATGAGGGTAGACGCGCGACATGTCTTCATGGATCAAATCAGATAATTCAGCTGCTAATTCCACGCCAGTCGGACCTCCTCCAACCACTGCAAAATGAAGCAACTTTCTTTGTTCACTTGCACCGATACCTGGTTGTGCTGCCAATTCAAAACAATCAATTATGCGCTGTCGGATACGTCTTGCATCAGATGCATCCTTTAAAAAGTAAGCGTGTTCTTTGACTCCAGGAATTCCAAATGTATTGGCCAATGCACCCACAGCAATGACGAGATGATCGTATTCAAGTTGAAAGGGTTGACTGTCTGTGGTGGATCCAGGAACTGCATTGACGCACGTGATGGTTTGGTTGGTGAGGTCGATGTGCTCACAACGTGCCTCATAAAACTCACCGCCTTTTGCATGAAAGCGTACTGGTTCCAATACGCATCTAAATTCCAATGTACCTGCTGCAGTGCCTGCCAAGAGCGGAGTAAAGACTAGACGCGTTTGTAAAAGAAAGAGTTGCAGCACACTTGCCAAAATAATTGCGAGGTGATACTGCTGCCAATTCATAGGCTGTACGGTCCACGTTCTTGATCATGTGGAAGCCACCCTTTGACTATGAGGATGGACGCGTATGAGCTTACCCAGCCACTTCCTACGCAGGTTGAGGGAGAGTGAGAGGGAGAAAGTTACCCAATACCACTAATTTCCCTAGAGAGGTGAGGGGTTAATCAGTCAACATGAAGACGCGTGCCTTGACGGAATCCAATTGATTGTGATAGACTGCGACGTGTTAATTGAAACATGCGAGCACGTGACTGGTAAAAAAGGAAACACTCCAACTCCTTTACACAATCTCTTTTTTTTCCATCTCTTTTTTCTATAATGACACACGCCTCGTTCAAGACGATCACGAAAGCCGACCTTTTAACGCCCCCTACAACTCCAGCTAATCACCCCTCATCCCCTCTCCTTCAACCCACCACAGGCATCCAAGAACGCATCTCACCACCATCTCACCTTCCCATCTTATTTGCAGTATTACCTCCGCTCGGATCACTCTTTATTGGTACCACAGAAACATGGTCCGACGCTCTCATCCTACTCTTAGCAGGCTTTTATTTGTATAATCTAGTCAAGATCCCTTGGGAATTGTACTCTGACGTTCACTTTCGACTTCCTCAGTCAATCAACACCAAGGACAAGGAACAAGTTCGTGCGTTCAATACCTTGAAGACGCATGAACGCTACCTCTTTGCATTGGTGCTCTTATCTCCACTTGTTGGTGGCATGTTGTTGTTATTTTTACAAATGACCATGTTGACCACTTCCAGCAAGTACTTGACACCCAATACCATCATGTTGTACGTATTGGCTGCATCCATGAGACCACTAAGTCACTTGATTAACCGTGCACAGAATCGTGCTGAAAGGTTGCAAGTCAGTGCATTGTTTTCTCAAGATTCACTCAAAATACTTTTGGGTCGATTGGGTGAATTGGAAAAGACATTGGCAAAAGTACAGCAAGAGATGGTGAGCAAGAAGGAAATGGATGAAGTCAAGGATGAATTTGAGACTTCTATTGAGAGTGTTGCGCGTGCAGTAAGACAGTTTGCTAGACATGCTGAAAAGGAGAGAAAAGTGCTTGAAGTACAGTTGGAAAGACAGGAAGATCGTGTGAGAAATGTGGAAGAATGGTGTGAAGTGCAGCGTGTGCAGGCTTCACAATCCAACTTGCTTGTAAGGGCAGTTTGGGAACCAGTTCAAGTGTTGAAGGAAGCAGTGGGAGTGACTACACCTCGTGCCTTGTTGGGATATGGTCACAAGGACCAGTAATTATGCTTATTGTATCATCATCATCAAGTGATTATGCTTATTGTATCCATTTTAAATGTAGGGTGGCTACTTTTCGACATTTTGATGGAGGATGGCGTCAGACTGTGTTGCTTTTACTTTAAAACCAGTCATCTGCCACACAATTTCCCACACACAATCGAGTGATGCAGTCTCTTTTTCTTTTAACGATCCTTGCTACTTTTACCCAAGCCTTTCAGGTACCCGTCGACCTTTATGTAATGAGCACGTGTCCTGATGCTGGACTTTGTGCTCGCCTCTTTGAACCAATCTATGATGAATTGCACACCATTGTGGATTTCCATCTTGACTATGTGGTGGACCGATCTGCTCAACCACCTAAATGCAAACGTGGTCCAGGCGATTGTGAGGGTAATCGTCAACAATTGTGCTTCCGTCAATACCATCAAGACCCATCCAAGTGGTTCAAGCTGTTCACGTGCATGTCAGCTAAACAGCGTGATATCCCATCCATCCAACTCTACAAGGATTGTGCAACACAAGTAGGTGGAACTGTATCATCTGATGAATTGGATTGTGTGAATGGAGCATCTGGTGCTAAATTGCTGGATGTGAGTGGACGTCGTACGTGGGATTTGGGAGTCAGGAAAAGTTGTACCATTTACCTTAATAAGCAAAAGAGATGTGTCCATGATGGAGTGTGGAAGGAGTGTACTCAGTCTGGAGAACAGCCTACCAGCAAGACATTTGTCAAGGATATTTGCGATATCTATGAAAAGGAAACTGGACAAGTGTCTGAGGTGTGCAAGAAGGCATTGAGCAAGGATGACAAGTGGAACGAGTTGGACCGTGTATTGGATGCATTGGAAGATGATATGGACGAGAATGATGACTAGTGGTGTCCCAATCGTGTTTTGAATGAAACGAGGTTGTTTGGTTGGAGTTTTTCACCACCATCTACACTTGACTCTGAGGTTGAGGAGACCAGTGAGGATGGAGGTACGGGTGAACTGTTTTCTGGTGCCGCCTCATCTGCTTTGCTGTTTACTTGGACACCATCAATTGGTGCAGCATAAGCTCCGACATCACTTTCAATGGTTATAGGTTGAGAATGACGAGGTGGAGAGTGGTGGTGAAATGGCAAGGATGCTACTGACGATGCAATAATGAAAAGGATGAAAAAATGCATGATGAGAAGGAAAAAGTTTGTGGAGAAAGTGAAAAATCAGGTTAAAATAAATCTTTACTATTAATAGCTCAACTCTTCTTGCCACTTTCTCTTTTCAGGTTGACTGACTGTGATCTCCTCACTAGCTTGAACACACTTTTCACAGCATGCTTGCTCAACCTTGACCAAACTAGCTCTCATTACATCCATCTTCTTGTCCCACTCTCGAATGCCTTTGCCCTCTATCAACTGACATGCAGCATAAAGTTCCTGCAAAAATACTCTAATGGACTGTGCAACTGCAGTGTTCCCTTGTCCAATAGTATACAGTGCCATCCTCATCAATTCACCTGATAAATCACCAATACCCAACAGATAGTCTTGAGGCGTCACTATCAATCCACTTCCAACTTGCTCATGTAGTGCAGAGTTCACTTGATGCAATGTAATGAGTGTACCATGCTCCAAATAGTGTTGAAAAGAGAGTGCTTCCATCCATTCCTGTAGCCCTCCGCTCAAATACCTCATGTACCTATCCACTGGATGTCCTTCCAACCTTCCAACAGCTTGCTTGAACACCTTGTACACTAGACTAAACAATTCACTTGCAGACGCGTCCACCTTTCCACTTCTATGCAATTGGAATATAATCTTTTTACTCCCTGCTGTAATATCCTTACTATCCCTCATGATCTTTTCCCTTAGGTCATGATGACTATCCAATTGAGCTCGATAGTGTGAAAAGTCCATTTAAAATTTCTTCATCAACAGCATGATTTCTAGGCGCATCACTCACCTCGCAAGCCGATCCCTGGCAACAGCCTCCGCCCCACATCCAACTCCAATTTCATCACAAGGAACACTTGCTCATCCAAAGCCAATCGAGTCATTTTCACACTCCAAGCAAGGCATTCGCGTTGCCACGTTTGAAAATCATTTACCTGCTTCTGGATTATCCGTTATTATCCAAGCTGGATCTCGATTTGAACCACATGATGTTCAAGGCGTTGCTAATTACCTCAAGAATTATGCCTTCAAGGTACTCGTTTCTCACTTTTATCCCTGATCCCCACCCATAGAATAATGAAAATCGAACTGCGTTTAGATTGACGCGTGAAACAGAGTTCCTTGGTGGCCAGTTGGTGGCTGATTTGACGCGTGAAACCCTTGGTTTCTCTGCAAGGTTTTTAAGGGATGATCTCGCTTATTTCTCCCAAGTGCTTGCTGATAGTGTGACGCGTGTCCGTATTGCTCAGTATGAATGGGATGCAGTCCATGCACAATCCAAGTTGGACAATGCTGTTGGTACCAGTGATCCTGTCCTTTTACTCTCTGATGCCTTGCATCGTGCTGCTTATCGTACTGGCCTTGGAAATCCATTGCATGCAGTTGAAGGTGCACCAACAATCCAGCAAATTCAAACATTCCTTCATGATCGTATCAAGAATGGTGCTGTTTCTGTTGTTGGTTATGGCGTAGATCATGCTTCTCTTGTTGAGAATGTTGAAAAGGCATTTGGTGGTTATGAAAGTATTGGAACTGGTGTCAACACGATTCCTGCAAGCAAGTTTTATTCCGGTGAAGTCCGTGTGGCTCATGGTGGTCCCAGTTATTATGCACTTGGCCTTGATACGAGTTCCAATGTGCATGCAGGCAGAGTATTGGCTGAATTGTTGAATGGTGATGAAAATGTTCGCTTTGGTGCTTCTCATGGATTATTCGCAGAAGCTGCTCGTCAACACAACGTGCACGTGTCCTCCATCAACCTCAGTTACTCTGATGCTTCCATGATTGCACTTGTGGCCAAGGGTGATGCAAATGCTGTGCAATCCATGTTGAAGGATAGTGTCAAGGACACCTTCAACAAGATTGCTCGTAGTGGTGAAGGCGTTTCTGATGCTCATTGGACCAGAGCTGTTAACCGTGCACGAATGAACCTTGTGCTTGAAAGGGAAACGCGTGATGGCCGCATGAAGGCATGGGAAGCTCAAATGGGCATTGGTGGTACAGTTGTTAATTTGAGTGAAGGATTAGCTGGAATTGAGCAAGTCAAGAAGCAAGACGTTGTGGATTTGGTCAAGGCAGCACTTGAAGGTAAAGTGGCTGCTGCTGCTGTTGGAAATGTGCGTGCTTTGGGCTTCAAGGAAGATCTTTTTTAATTAAACATCCAAATGTCAGAATTGATTGATGACGATGATGATTTCATCCCACAGTCCCAGGCGACTCCCACCACTTCCAAAAGGTCCAGCCCACCACTATATGCGGTTGGATTAATTCTTGCAGTGCAGATTGGAGCACTCTTTGCAATTGCAACGTGGATCTCATCCTCCCCACCTCTACCTTCCACAACACAATCTGCCTCTACTGTATGCAGCACAGCAGCGTGTATCAGTGCCGCCAATGACTTTAAAGCAGACATGGACACTTCCATTGATCCCTGTAATGACTTTTACCATTATGCCTGTGGTGGTTGGATACGCACGCACACATTGTCTGATAGTAGGAGCAGGTTAACGCGTTTTGATGTCCTTCACACTCAAAACCAACAGGTATTACGCAACATTCTAAGTGCTACGGATGACCCTCCACGCGATCCCGATCAGTCTCAAGTGGATTATTTAAACGACAAGGCCAATTTAAGCAAAGTACGCGCCTTTTACACGAGTTGCATGAATTGGGATGTCATCAATAAGCGTCAATTGGACCCATTGGTACCCCTTTTGAAATTGGTGGATGATGCATTTGATGGAATCAATGATGATAACAAACAAGTCAAATTGGCAAGTGCATTAGGGGAAATGGCGAAACGCGGTGTCTTTTTATTGATCAAAATTCGTGTGAATCCAGATGAAAAGGCACCAGAGAGAAAAGTAGCACGATTGCAGAGTTACGGATTGACGTTTCATGATGATTCAGTTTACACGAGTTCAAGGTTATCGCGTACATTTACCAAACAAGTCGCTAAATTGTTGTGCAAGATCAAAGGATGGGATACAAAGGATTACGAAAAGTTCAAGCAAGCCAAGGAGATTGCAGATCAGATTCATGCATTTGAATCACAGTTGCTTGCATTGGATGGGAGTGGAAAAAAGAGTGCAGAAGAAAGGTACAATCCTTACTTGATGTTCACACTGGCCAAGAACATTACAGCCTTCAACTTTTCCACGTACATCACCGCACTGACCAGTGATTTGGTTGACAAGGGCGTTGAGTTTACAGATCAAACCAAGATCATGGTGGATGATCCAGATTACATTACAGGTTTGAACAAATTAATTGCATCTACACCACTTGGAACCATCAAATGGTATGCTGTTTGGCACATGATACATTCTTATGGACCATATCTGGATGAGGAGACGTGGCAAATGACCAAGCAAGTCAAAGAATTCGTCAAGGGCATCACCGTACTCCCTGAACAAGCACGTCACAAACGATGGTCCGAATGCACTGGAATTGTGGAATCAGAATTCAGTTCATCCATTGCACGGTACTTTATTCAAGCAGAGTTTCCTGGAAAGAGTAAGGAAGCAGCCAGTATTGTTGCTGATCAAATCATTGAGGCATTTAGGACGAGTGCAGTCAATGCAACGTGGTTGGATCAAGAGACTCGTACACGTCTCTTGAACAAACTCTCACTAGTCAGTAAAAAGATTGGGTATCCACACTATCCCAATCCAATGAACTCTAGTGAATTGGTGGAATTTTATAGTGATATTCAAGTGGATGGAAGCAAGTATTTTGAAAACATGTTGCAAATCCAAGTTGCCAAATACCGCAGAGAGATTGTACAGATCAACCAAAAAGAACGTGCAGAATCATGGGATATGGCACCAACGGATGTCAATGCTTATTATGGAAGAGACAAGAATGAGATTGTGTTTCCTGCTGGTATTCTACGCCCGCCATTCTTCAATGCTCAGTTGCCAGACTACATTAATTATGGTGCAGTTGCCATGTTTATTGGACATGAATTGTCACATGGATTTGATGATGAAGGACGCAAGTATGATGGACATGGACAATTACAAAATTGGTGGTCAGAAGGCACAGCAAAGGCATTTGATGAACGTACAAAGTGTTTTAGGGATCAATACGCTGCATTTACAATCAAAAGCCCTAATGGTGATGCTGTACATGTTGATGGTGAATTGACGTTGGGTGAAGTCGTTGCTGATAATTCAGGAATCAATCAAGCTGAAATGGCATGGATGAAATTGAAGGGGATGAATGATTTGTCGTTACCTGGATTGGAACACTTGACGTCTCATCAATTGTTTTTTACTTCTTATGCAAGGTGTTTTTGTAATTCAATTAGGCCTGAAGCTGCGTTGTCAAGATTGCGTACGGATGCTCATCCACCCATGGTGCATCGGATCAATGGTGCATTACAGAATTCACCTGGGTTTAGTGAAGCCTTTAAATGTGGCAAGGGTGCCTACATGAATCCAAAGAGCAAGTGTAAATTGTGGTGAGTCTTTTTTATTCCACTTGGATGGTAACCATTGGTCCTTGATAAATAGTTTTACTAGTGCATTCTTCTACATGACAGGTAAAAGTGTAATTGCCACCAGCTAGGAAACACAAGGATTCATGGTGAAGGAGTTCTTGGTTGGGTTGGATTTGATTGAGGGTGAATTGTAATTGGCCACTGAGTAAGAGGAGGTCATCCAAGTTGGTATCTGCTTTTCCATTGTTTTGATCAAGCATGGGTTGGAGTCGAAGGAAACATTTGACTGGATGTTGTTGACGGTTGGTGATGGAGTAAGTGATGCGTACGAGTTGCATGGATGCACAAGTGTACTTGCCAGGAGAGAGTTCTACAACATGAGCAGTGTCTTGCATATCCATCAAATGCATATCCAATTCAATGGAAGGGGCAGAGAGTGCATCCAACATGGGTTCAGCTAATCGCACCAATCGAAGATCAAGTGCACCTGATCGATTAGGAGAACAAGACCAATGAGCAGTAAGAGTTTTCAAAAGGGCTTCCTTGTACCAAAACAACTTGCGTAATAATTCTTCTGCAGCTGGATTGGCCTTGTTCACTTTGGCTGCAATGAATTGTTTGTTGGCTGCCATGGGGATGGGTTGAGTAGCGTGTTCATGGTCAAGTAGGATGCGTTTGATGGGCAAGAGTACGCGTTTGGTTGCGCCTGATTGAACAGAGTAACTGGTTTCCACGTGCTGATCATCTTGATGGTCATGTTTGATGCTGAATGTGAGGTTGATGGGGGCACTCCAAGTATTACGAACATCAATGGCAACAAGAGCACGTTTCTTTGCACCTTCCTTACTACCAAGGTTCCTAACCAATTCAGCAAAAGAATCTTGTTCGATAAAGAGACCAGGACGAAAGGCAAGAGCATCCACTTCCACAATGTCCAGTGCCTTTCTTACAGTGAGCATGACAGGAACAGTGACTTGACGCGTGTAAATCGTGTCACCTCCACTCTCCAAATGGAAACCATAATCCACATTGATGGTGCCACCTGCACAATTACGCTTACCAAATACTTCAATTTGAATGACGTACTCTGCACCTGGTTGAATGCTGACAAGTGAGGGATTATCAACAGTCTCTTTCCAACTAAACGCATTGGTGGTGGCTGCATACGTGTCATTCTCATACATATCTTCACGAGATTGTCTGGGGTTCTTGGGTTGATTGGAAGAGGCACTGGCAGTCTCTGAAAAGGAAGGAAGCACAAAATCCACTGCAATCTTTGAAATGTTCTCCAAAGTAATGGTCAAGAGTGAACGTTCACCTTCAAATAACATCATGGCGCCATGAGCAAGTGAGGTGGATTTCACACGCATTAATGGCATTGGTTCAATAACCTGAACTTTGAGTGAATTCTTGGAATTAAAGTTGAGTGTGGAAATGGAATCACGCTTGGATCGGAGTTGCTTTTCATCGTATGCATCAAGGCCAAGTTTCTTGTTGCGCGATTTACGTGCAATTTCAAACTTTTTACGTTCTGCTGAAATGGCCGCTTCATCTTCCATGGAAATCACTGCGAATTCCTGTCTTAATCCACCAAATGCAGTAATACAAACACCACGAATAACAAGTTCACCCTGTTTGCATGGATATCCATTCAATTTGAGAGTAATGACACCACCTGCAGGAATGACTGAAGTACAGGGATCAAAGTCCATGTCGACACCTTCACAATTCAATTCTACTGAAGCGAGTTCAATGTCCACCATGAATGGATTCCACACAGTCACAAGAACAGTGGCGACCTCACCCACCACCAACAACGTATTTGTACTTTCCTGATTCTTGCGTGCATAAGGATCAAAGAGAAAGATGCTCTTTTCATTGCTTTCTTGAAGACGTGCCTTTGGATGAGGAATACGAGATTGAGCAGGTCTAGCGATTTCAAGACCTCTAAAGAAGGATTCCCTCCACCACACTACATCCACGCTATCATGATCAGTTTCTGCAAGGCCATCTTGTACAAGGCGTTGAAGGAGACTAATGACACGCGTTTGTTCTTCACGGGATAAGAGATGGTGTTGAAAGCGCAATAAAAGAGTTGCATAATGAATCACACCATCGTAATCTGCAAGGGTTTCACTGACTGCAATGCACTCTCTCAACACTTCTACTTGAAGTCGTGGCCATCCAAACACATCAGCATCAGTTTCCCAATCATCCATTAATGCAGCAAGAGATTCTGCCCGTCCAAAGGTGGATGGATTAAAGTTTTCAATACCATAAGCAGGACAAATCCTAAACAGACATTCCACCACTCGTTTGTGAAGTGCCTGATCAGGTTCAATGCCTTGATCTGCTTCTTGCTTCAAAGTAGGAAAGATGAGAGCTGTCACCTTTCTCAACCAAAATGCTCTCTTGCGCCTTGCACCTGCTCTTCCAAAGATTTCAGCAGCAGCAGTACTAAAGTGAAGCTGTTCATTCGTACTTGTATGTTGCCAAGAGTAGGACCATCCACGTGAAATCCATTGAGCAACTTCTTGAACTTTGATGGAATTGCCACGATCTTGCATATTAGCTGCCCATCTTGACATTTTAAGACATGCTTCAGCGTACACCAATGGCCACACCTTTGCCTTTTCATAAAGTGTAATCAAATCAGAGTAGTGGTTGGGAATATCTCTTGCAAAAGTGCGCAATTGACTTGCTGATGTGGTCAATACACTATCAGAAGAAGAACCAAAGGAGGAAGTGAGTGAAATGTTGGTGAATCCAGTCAAGGACGGCAATGGTCCAAGGTCAGACGTATCAGATGCTGCTGCCAAGAGTGCTACAGTGCAACATAATCCTTCTGTTGCAGATGCTTGCCATAAATAGTCAGAGTTGCTTCGTGTTAAATCCACTGCTTGAACATAGCATTTGAGTGCTTCCACCACCTTTCCTGAAATCAAATAGAGGTCGCCAAGTAACTTTTGAGCACGTCCAGGCGTTCTCTTTCTTGTCAATTGATCTGGTGTTGAAGAGCGAAATGTGCCAGTTGGATTGGGTGAAGTTGTTCCACGGTAAATGCGCGCCACTGTCTCCAAACTCAATGGCGTACTAATGGGTGAATCTGTAGGTGAACTAAATACATTTGAGGATGGATTGATGCCACTGGTTGGTGTTAGAATCATGTTCTTCTTTTCAATTCCACCTGCCATGATACTAAACGCAGACAACATGGCATCAGCAAAGTCTTCCATGACTTTTCTGGCGTACATGTCTTGATCACCTACTTCAGGGACTACCATGACACCACGTACATTTTCCATATCATTTCCAATTGGTTCAAATGCAAGGCAACGATGACATGCGGCTCTTGGGTACTTGTTGGTAAGGTCAGCAAACTGTTTGTAGCCTTCTGCAAGACTTGGAGTGGATGGACAGTGCATGATGCCAATGACGCCAAGGACTTGACGATGAATTTGGAAATCTTCAAGAAAAGAGTGATCTGTGTGTTGAGAAGTGACAAAGTTGAATATGAGCTTTCCTTCTTTGAATTGAGAAGAGGCTAATGGTCATTAGAGTGAGTGGTGGGAGGGCGGTACGGTGAGTGGGTGTGGGAACATCTGGCAATAGATCGATTAATTTGATGGAATTGTGATTGGCCAACAATCTGCAGTATTTACGGAATACATCTTTTGGGATTGTGCCTACTGGTACGAGTACCACGCGGATCTTGGCCTGATCTCCAATATCACTTGTGAGAAAAGAGTTCATTGCTGGATGGATGAAGAAATTTCTCATCTCTCTCTCATCTGTTTCAACTGCTACTGATTTGCCACTGGATGGCAAACATGATTTCTCCATCACTCCTGATTCTCACGTCATTGTTGATTCAATCCACTCTAGCGCAAGATCCCTCTGATCCCACACCTCCCATTGACCCAGTGTCCATTGTGTTTTGTATTGTGTTGGTGTTGGTTGGTGCCTGTCTTGCCTTTTATGGGTTCAGATGGTTCAAATTCACACTCTTCTTTACTGGTTTTACTGTGTTTGCTGACCTTGGACTAACACTCCTTTTGTTGGTGCTTCCACCCACCAAGAGCAACAATTTTGTGGGTATTGTGTATTTGTTTACATTATTGTTGAGTGGCTTGCTTGGTGGAACCCTCCTCTTTTGTCTAAAAAGGCGTGCCATTGGATTGATTGGAGTGTTGGGTGCATTTACTGTTGCCAGATTGATGAGATGTGCATTTCCACTGCTTGTAGTATGGGCACATGCAATCTTATTGGTTGGATTGATTGTAGTTGGACTGGTGTGCACAAGATACCTTCAAAGGCCTACTGTTATTCTAAGCACAAGTGTGACTGGTGCATTTATTATGATGATTGGTGTGGATTTGATCACTGCCAATGGATTGGTGTTTTCAAATGTTGCCAAGGATGATCAAGGCAACACTGTGGTGAGCAAAGGGGCCTGGATGGAACTGGGAGGAATTGTATTGATTACGATATTGTCTGCAGTATTTCAGTTTTGGAAACACAAGGGGCAGTTTGGGGATGATGAGCCTGAGCGCATCAAGTATCAAAGTGCCAAGACTCCCCTCGTACTTTAGAGGGTCCAAAGGGATCTTTGGGAGTGTGTGGCCTGGGGGGTAAGTGCAGTATTCAAAAGTGTGACTGCATTCCACAATGTCCAATCGAATTTCCATTTTAATCTACTCTTTACTTTTCCTTGTATTGTCCATCCTGGTTGATGCACAGTCTCACATTTCAGTTCAGGATGCCAAAAACATTGACACAACTCGGATCACCTCTCCACGTGGGGAAATGCGAGCTGATGCTGGTTCCATCATACTTTGTGCTGCAATGATCCTAATTGGCCTTGGATATTGTTTCTATGGGTTCAAACTATTTCTGCCAACCATGTTTGTCACTGGTCTCCTTGTATTTAGCAATCTAGCACTTTACCTCCTCAACCTAGTCAAGCCAATGGCCACACTTGAACCAAAGAACAGAGACATTTATGTCTATGTCATGTTGGGTGTTGGCATTGTTGGTGGTGCTCTATTGGTATGCTTTTTTAACTTTGGCATTTGGCTGATTGGCGTTTGTTTTGGATTTGCGCTCTTTTGGTTCATTACTTCCATCTTTTTTATTGGCAATACGATTGTGATGGTTGCTACACTTGTCCTGTGTTTGATTGGCGGTGTGGTGTTGATCAGGTTATTTGAGCGCGTTATTGTGATTTCTGCAACGTCATTGGCTGGTGCTTTAGTGGCTGTGGCTGGTGTGGATGTGGTGATGAACAGTGGATTTGTTTATGATCACATTACAAGGTTGAATGGTGGCACTGTTGCATTTAGTGCTGCTACTCTAATTCAATTGTTGATGGCACTGGTTGTCGCTGCAGTTGGATTCCTCTATCAATTCAAGGTACATACTGGACCATTTGGTGGAGGTAGACGCAGTGGTGGTGGTGGTGGTGGTGGTGGTAAAAAGTATTGATAACAAGTAAGCTTGTGTTTTATTCCCTGAATACCCCTTTTGCTTAAACTTGTTTGGTGGGTTGTCCATAGTAAACTGGCTGTTGGACAATAACAGTTGATCCACCACGCTTACTTCCTCCAAATACGCCTTGATGCTTGTAGAGTTGAAAGGCAACACCAATGGCAGCAAGCACAAACACACCCACAACCTCATAAATGGAATCAGTGGCGATACCACCCTGATGACCATACTGCAAATCAAACGCAAGTCCACGATTAGCCACCATATCCACACCAATGACAGTCAAATAAGCGCCAACTAAAGAAGTGGCCACAATGATGATTGGACGTTCAAAGAAATGAATTAAAATGCATCCAACGATACTGAGCAACACCATCAACAACACTTTGACCAGCATGGCTTGCACATTCATTGCAGAGAGGATAATGTTGGCTAGCATGATACCACCAACAGCACCAATGACATAAACGCCAATAGCCCAACAACAAACGAGTAAAAATCCACCTAAAAAGCCCATGAGGAAGGAAATTCCAAATATGGTGATTGTGCTGGGAGTAGGGCCGAGTACTTTGGAAGCAACGAGCAAGTAAGATGTCAAATTGGAAAAGAGGATAAAACCAGTGATGAAGAGGGTTGGCTGGAACAGGTGGAATCCATAAAAGCAGTAAGCTAAACCAATGATGCCAAGGAGGATAAGGGCTAGGATGGAACCAGCGTCAGTGCGAGGGGTTCCCCGTGGAACTGTTGGTAATCCAGATGAGAAATTGAGTGGGTTGGTGGTGATGATTGTGGTTGAATTGGAGACTTCCTGGGCTGAGATTAAGGAAACGATGAGGATTAAGAGGAGGCCAACAAAGAGCCAAATGCGAGATGAGGAGCGAGCCATGAGGAATTCTGAAATTGGAAGAAAAAGATTTGACGGCTTGGGAGTCTAATGTGTCCGAGTTTGATCTTGACTTTGAGCTAACCTTTCCTCTAATCTACCCAGCAGTCCAAGGGAGAGGTTGAGAGGCTGCTTTGATGACCATTCCAGTCCCAATAGATGCTTGTGCACAATCATCACAGTATGAAGGGGTGCAGACCGCAGTGCATGGTCCAATAATGCAATCCAAGTAGGTATATGCGCACTCAAGTGCCTTTGTGCAATGTCCAAGGCTTCCTTGATGTGTCCATGTCGCATACATGCCATTACAAGTGCTTGATAGCCATCCTTGGAGAGCGTGTAGTGAGGTAGGAGGTTCATGGCCACCTCCAATTGATGGGATGTGATCTTTCCTAATATGAGAGCATCCTGTTCTGACTGTGTGAGTGGTAAGAGTCGCATGGCACGTGTATGTTGCAGGAGGAGGTGGATGGCATAAGAATCGTGTGAATAGCGTGTTAGGAAACGCGTGTACCATGTTCTATGGAAGCGTATGGCGTGTATGCGTTGAAATTCCAGTAATTGAGACAATTGAGTGTAATTGTGTGATTGAATGCAGGATTCCATTGTCAATCGTTGAATGTGTGGGTTGGATTGAATCAGTGGATCACTGCGATGGTACAGCCTTAAAACATACTGCTTATCCACGTGTCTTTTAGCATATATGCGCCTGAGGGTGGTGGCTAATTGAGACATGAAAAAAGGACAGTCACGCATATAGAGTGGTGTGCATTGCATGTTTATCATCATTACCATGTTGCGCACACAATCAATGAATCAAATCGTAACCCTAAAATACGCCACCAGCAACCATCTTCGCATATAATCGATGGAGGCTGAAACCAAATTGACACGGCACACAGAGAATACACTCTTTGCAGAATTGTTATACAATGCGCAAAGTACAAATGTTGTGAGAGTGAGAGAGAGTTCAAGCAGAGGCAAAATTCTGCAAATAAATATCCACCGTGCCCGACTGATCTCCGCATCTGTGGCCAAACGTGCAACGCTTGCCAATGACTAAAGAGGAAATATCCAGATATCCTTGACTAGACTACACATGAAGCTATAATGCGGAATACACTAATGTACACAAATGACCCAACTACCACAAACCCTCCTTTCCTTGGAATAAAATGTGGGAGAGAGGAGGAGGGCTACTACTTTAACTTGAGCAAGGATTTGAGACCTTGACTCCATACATCCAACTCATTTGGAGATTCATCGACTACTTGACCACGTAACAATCCAAGCAATACTGAGCCACTGCCACCATCATCAGGCATTCTAGTGCTACTGGAACGGGCCCTCATGCCACTTGGATTACCAACTTGTAATTCATCAGAGTAATAGAGATGTCTATGAGTGGGAATAGGGGCGAGTGAGGTGGATCGTGTAGGAGTAACACCACCACTGCGACTAGGGGATTCTGTAGGACTGACATTGGCGGTGGTGTTGGCTCCACTCATTGCACCACCTTCCATCCAAAAGGCAACATCAGCCAATCCACTGTTGGGCTTTTTTGGTTCCAAATGGGAGGATGGAGGAGATGCCTTTTGATTGACAAATGCTGGTTTAGGAAGAGCCGATGGAGCAGGAGAATTGCTAAAGGTGGGACCAGCGTATTCACCACCACCTGGAGAGGATTTAGTGGGAGATGTACCAGATGAACGTGTGCGAATGGCCACAGGAGACGTTTTGGGAGTCTCCAACCCATACACCTTGACTGGTTGAGGCGTAATGGTCCTTGAAGGAGGGTTCAAAAAGGCAATGCTCAAGGCCTTTGGTAACTCTTGCTGCTGCTTGACCTTTTCTTTTTTGGGTTGTCTGCCTTCCTTCTTCTTCTTCTTGTCCTCGGATGAGACTGTTCTGGTAGGAGGAGGAGCAACGACTGCAGTTGCTGGCTTCTTTACCTTCTTTTGTTGTTGTTGTTGCTGTTGCTTATGCTTTTGGTGGTACTGTACATCCACGTGAGCTTGCTGCTGTTGTTTACCCTTCTTCTTCTTGATGGGACTCGACTCGTCTTTGGATGAGCCAGTGTCAGTATACTCGTCATCAACTTCATCCCCTCGCTTCAGGATACGCACCATACCCACATCAGGCTGTTTCTTTGATGGGGATTTACGAGGTTGCTTCACCTTGGTAGATCGATTAATTGGTCTTTTTAAAAGAGTAGGAGGAGGGGCATCGTCTGATGAGTAAGAGGTAGACATATTGGTAACGGTTGCTAGCATGAGTGATCGGATGGGATGACCAAGAAAAGATGAGAAAATGTGGGGGATGCTAAGTGTGAGAGAGGGTGATGAGAGAGGCGCAAAGGCGCTACGATCCTTGTTGTTGACGGTGGTGGAGTGGTGTGTGTGGTGAAGGGTTCCTTTTTTGCAAAAAAGAGTGGAGGAAAAAAAGTGTGAGGTGGTGCAGTGAATTTTTTTTTGTATGAAAATTTTGGCAAGGAGTCTACTCGAGACCATGACGTCTTATTTTTTGCTTGTCCAATGACACTTTATCACTCGGTCACAGTCCTACTCAATCACCACAGGTCCTAATTGGTCATCGCCTACAATTTCGCATAGTCCAATTTGGTCTCCAACTTTTTAGCTTCTCCAACCTTGCGAACAGCCTTCATGAAATCCTCTTGTACCACATAATCTCGCTCATCTCTAATGGCAAACATTCCTGCTTCTGTACACACATTTCTCAAATCAGCACCATTAAACTCATCAGACAACTTGACAATGGCTTCATAATCAATCTCACCGTGCTTGGTGATGGGTGCAGCATGAATCTTGAGGATTTCCATACGTCCAACTTCATTTGCAAGGGGGATTTCAATCTTTCTATCCAAACGACCAGGACGAAGGAGTGCAGGGTCAAGGGTATCAGGTCGATTGGTTGCCATGATGATCTTGGTTTGTCCAAGGTAATCAAACCCATCCATTTGATTAAGAAGTTCCATCAATGTACGTTGGATTTCACGATCAGCACTGGTTCCTTCACTAAATCTCCTTCCACCAATAGCATCGATTTCATCCATAAAAATGATACAGGGCTCGTGTTCCTTGGCATAAGCAAACATTTCACGGATAAGGCGAGCACTTTCACCAATGTACTTGTCAACAATGGCGCTAGAAACCACTTTTAGAAAGTTGGTTTGAAGTGTACTTGCAACTGCACGCGCCAATAGAGTTTTGCCGGTGCCAGGAGGTCCATACAACAGCACACCTTTTGGTGGTTTGATACCGACTCGTAAAAAGAGTTCAGGGTTCATGAGGGGCAGTTCAATGACTTCTCGCAATTCTCTGATTTGTTCAGATAATCCACCAATACCAGCAAAGGATATTTTACCAGGGTCTTCCAGGGACATGTTGTAAACCAATGGATCAACTTCACGGGGGAGGATGCGCATGATGGTCAAGGTGGTCATGTCCAATGCAACACGCGTGTTCTGCACCAATTTGTCCTTGTTGATCTTTTGACGGACGCCAACGACATAACGTGGACCAGAGGAAGTTTTAACAATGAAGCGTTCTTCATCCAACTGTTTGAGTACTTCTCCAATGATTTGGCCCACGCTTTGGAGTGCCTTGATATCATTCTCTGTCTTGTCATATTCTTTTTCAAGATCACGAATGCCCAATCGTACTAGAACGCTCATTAGTCAAGTGGGAGGGGGGAGGAGCATGCGTGATTTTAACTTTTCTTCGCGATCTCTGTGCTCATTGAGCTTCTTTTTGAAATTGGTGAGAATCTGAGTGCGATCTGGATCCATCTTTTTTTGATTAAAAGGAGAGATTATGTGATGACGTACGCAGTCACATACCTTCCACCTTCTTGATGCCCGATTACTTTTGTCACATTTGTGGTCGTACGATTGAGCCAATCATGGCACCTCATCCAGTGTGTCCCCATTGTAACAATGATTTCGTGGAGGAGGCAAGATTGTTTGTAGTGATTAATGACACGATTAGATTGACGGTAGCGATGATCCACGAGAATTTCACGCTGCAGCACCACCGGCAGCAGCAGCAGCGGCTGATCAACAAGTACCAGCAGGTGGTGGATTTGCACAATTTTTACAGCTTATAATGCAACACGCGCAACAACAGCAATCAACTCCCACGACCACGACCACAACAGACAGAGCGACAGACCCTGCAGAGACGCCAACTCCAGCACCAGAACAACCCCGCCCACCATCATTTGCATCACTATTCAACTTGTTTGGTATGGGAAATCAACCACAACCATCAACATCTCAACCCTCAACCACAGAACAACCGTCAAATGATTATCCAGGTAATTCAGGTAGTTCTCCTGAAGAACGTCAACGCTATCGTACAGGCGTATCGGCATCTGCTTCACTATTTACCGGTGGCGGGGGTGGTGGTGCACGCTTTTATATGTATGACGAAAATCAAGGAAATTGGAGATCTTATTCAGGTTCCAGTATGCCATCCGGCAGCACCAATCCCACACCATTGCCTGATGGCCATCCACTTGATATCGCACGCCTCCTATCCCAACTCGTTTCCCCTCAAGCTCATCCACCAACTGACCAAAATGGCCGTCCAGTTGATCCACTTGCTGCATTTTTATCCTCACTTGGTGTGTTGAATGGTAATCCAGGTGACTATGTCCATGACCAACGTGCATTGGATGATCTTTTGGGACAACTGATGGATCAAACGCGTGGTGGTGTGGCTGGAATGACAGATCAACAAATCAATCAACTGGATTTAGTGGAAATATTTCCACCAATGGAAGGAGAAGAGCGTTTAGAGTGCGCCATTTGTCAAGAAGAGTACTTTGATGCTCAAGATCCATCTCGTAAACCAGTTTTTGCAAGGAAATTGGCGTGTGATCACAAATTCCATGATGAATGCATTCGTCCTTGGTTGACCAAGAATGGAACGTGTCCTGTTTGCAGAAAGAATGTACTGGAGCCACAACAAGAGCCACTTGATTAGAATAAACGTTTGTACTTGCTAATGGCTACCATGAGTGCAGTGTAGACTATCATACTGGCAATAATGGACCACCAGTAAGTTAGAGTGGATTCTTCATTACCTGGAACCTTGACATTCATTCCAAAGAACCCAGCTACCACATTTAGGGGGAGTAGAATGGATGCTACAATAGTCCATTTACTTAGGGATCGTTCCAGTTTGTTGGATGCTATCGCAATTTCCACATCCATATGAGCAAGATAATTGGCATGTGCTTCACTCAGTGTCACATCACAGGCTGTTAATTGCTGCAAAGCTGTGATCACATGATCCAATACATCACCCAAGAGTAATCGGATGGAAGGATCACCATGTTTGGTCAGTGTTCGAATGACATCTGGCTTATTCTTGACCAATTTGGAAGAGGTCACCACTACTTTTCGTGCCATTGCAATCCTTCTCAGCATTTCTTCACGGTCTTGGTTGTTGAGGACCATGGACAGTTCATCAATGGCATTGACAGAGATTTGAACACGAGAAACAAGGGAAACCAGTTGGTCTATCATGTCATCCAACAGTGCGTACACGACCCATTCATGCGTAAAATCCTCCATGATGGTAAAAAGTCGGTCTAGCACTGCTTGAATGTGAGGAATGGGCGTTGGATGGAGTGAAATGATGCCATTGGATGTTACAATCAAATAGAGGGGCACAGGGTCCATGAACACGTCATGAGAGGCATCCTCATTGAAGGTGAGCATGCTGGTGAACTGATATGAGGAGTAAATGTCGCACTTTTCACGCGTTTCATAGGTGGAAATGTCTTCAAGGGTAAGCGGGTGGATGGGGACAAGTTGAGCGATTGAAGCAAGATCATGTGCATCGTAATGGCAGATATCTAACCACCAGGGGTCTGAACTGGCAATCAAACGCTGTAAGAGGTCATGGCCTTGCAGGGTGGTCCAATCCAATTGTTGGATGGAATTGGAAAACAAGGATTGTGTGAATGTACTGTATAGGGTGATGCGATTGGTCATGATAGTGAGATGAGGTGCATGATCATCGTATACGGTCTTTAGTTCTCCCTGGGTTGATAGGATACGATGGCGGTAGATTGATGAAGTGGAGGATTTAATCGAAGCCATTTCAAAAAGTTTTAATAGATCCTCTGAGTCTTGGACATGATTTCACGTAGGCGTGCTTCCAGCTCACGTTCTTCATTACGCGTTCTGGCCAATTCAGCCTCGAGTTGTTCCAATGTCATTGTGGTTGGTGGAGGTGGATGGGATGCAATCAAATCATTCAAATTGCCTTTGAGGAGTACTTGCAGGTCAATAGCACCATGCTCATCGTTCATATGAACGTGCCATCCATCATCCTTGCCCAAGATGGATTCTAGGGGTGGTGGAGGGGGAGGTGATACTTGGGATTCTTGTGCTGCTGCTTTGGCTGCTTGTGCTGCAAGACGTTTCCTTGCCTTTTTAGACAAGGCTTTTGGTTCATCCTTTTGCTTTTTGGAAGGCTGGGTTTGTTTGATGGGCTGTTGCACAGGTGATTTCTGTTCATTTTGACGTAATAAAAGGTTAATGATGGAATGAGCAGAGCTATCAGGCTCATCAGCAGTGGGTTGAGGAGGTTGTTCAGGTGAAGGTTCACGAGGTACCACTCCAGTCTGTGAGACTTGTTCAAAGATCTTGAGGCGTCGTGGTGCATATTCTTGTGAGGGACTTTTGATGACAGTAGGACCGGCTGAAATAATGGCAGGATCATTCCATGAAGTGGGTGCATCAGGATAAGGACGACCAATACCAGCTGACATGATGGCAGGATCGGAAAAGGGGAAATTTTCAATGGGTGGAGGCACATGCTTTTCCACTGTATACTTGGATAATTCAAATGATTTGGTAAATGGCATGTGCTGCGATTGTGGTGGTGGTGGTGGTGGTGGTGGTGGTGGCATAGCGAGAGGTGAGAATGTTTGTGGTGATACAAAGGACGATGTGACATTCATGGTCAGTTGATCAATCGGGAAGGAAGGACGGTATTCTGGTGCACGAAGTGGTAAATTACCCAGTAATTGTGTGAGATCAGGGATATCTTTGGGTTGTGGAGGTGGGCGTGATGATGATGATGATGGTGGTGGTGGTGGTGGTGGATACAGATCCAGAGGTTGATGTGGATGATGTTGTGCAAACTTGAATCGTGATGTTTGTCTGGGTGGTCCGGCTGCTTGAAGATGGATACGATGCAATAGAGGATCAGCAGGCATATAAAGCGGATTGGGAGGAGGTATTGAGGGAGGGGCTTCCATGGATGGAGGTGGATGTACCTCATCAAATGGATTGAATTGACCATGGTATGAGGGGAGGGAGGATGTGTCTGATGCACTAGGTCCAATGAGACTGGAGAGGATTTGTTCTCGCAATTCAGATGGTTGACGGCGTTGATCCATTGCAATAGGCGCTGGAGTGGGTTCGGTTGATGTAAAGAGGTCCACAGATGGAATGGGATCAGATTTTGCAGGTTCCACTGCTTCTTCTTCCTCTGTAGGAGTGTGCTCTGATACTTGGTCCTCCACTTCTTCTTGCTTGTCAGACTCTTCTACCAACACTTTACCTTCCACTGCTTCCATATCATGCGATTCAGGCAAGGAAGGTTCATACGGAATGGAATTGGATGAAAGGTCACCAAAAGATCCTTCTGATAGCTGTGGACTAGGAGGATCCTGCAAAGGTGGGCTGGGTGTCCGTACATCTTCCTCCTCCTCCTCCTTGTTCTTGATCACTCCTTTCTGCTTGGGTGTTGTCGGTGGTAATCCTTCTTCAATTCTAGGAAACCCATCCGATAAAGCTGCTAAATTGATCGTAGGTGCAGGATTGACCTTTTGATTCGCCCATGACGCACTAGCAGGTAACGCAGGAGTGGAATCCTTGGATTTCTGTACTTCATCGTATCGTATCCCAATCACTTGAGATTTACTCTTGCTAGTCGTAGGCATGGCAGCCATTGCAAAACTGGATAATGTAGGAGGCGGAGGCGGACGACTTGCTGCTGCTACTGCCTTTGATTCACTTAATGCAGGATGATCCCTCATCGGCCCTCTTCCCAATGCTTCATCCCTTGACAGTGTCACTGACTCTTCTCCTGGCTCATGCAAGTACATGCAACTTGGATTCTGACACACCATATTGCGCAAATAAAACGTACAGTACTTTGTGGTACCAAAAGATGCCTTTAGCGTCCGTCCATCATACTTGCTACCATCGATAGCAGCAACACATTTACTGGCATCATCCTTGTTTTGAAAAGTAATGTAAATGCCAGACTGACCACTTGCATTCGTTTGCCTTCGGTTCACCACCAACTTGACAATCTTGCCAAATTGACCAAAAAAGTCAGTGGATTTGAGGACATCTTCTGTCACGGACTTTGTGTTGAGTCCCACCACGTAGACCAGATTCTTCTGGACAACGCGTACATTGGCCAACTGTTTCCTTGCACTTGCCTCCGTCTCTTTACGTGCTTTCTCCTTGGCACGACGTTCATGCTTGATCTGACAGAGCTCATCGTGGGTCAGTGGTTTGAATTCCACTGGGTTGTCAGAGTATGCACGACGGCAGGCTGGACAAAGGCCACTTTCTTGCCTGATTCGATTCCAGCAAAATCTACAAATCTAAAAGGGGTCATGAGGAGTGGATGAGGACAAGGTGCCTGGAAACCGCAGGAACAAGGTCGAAATCGTCGATCAGCGAGATCAAGTTCTTCTGCGCAGATGGGGCAATCGTAATCTTCATAGTCTGACATTTGTGAGTTTTTGATGATTTGATCTAGGAGTGTGAGTGGTTTTATTAATGGGAAAGAATGTACCAATTGTGTGTGTGTGTGTGTGTGTTGAGATGTTGGTTTTCTGTGCAAAAAGGCAAAAAAAAGTTTTAAAACGGCTGGACATGCAAATTCTCCAAAAAGTCTGCAAGGTCAGCTTGATCAATTTCAAGAATAGATGCTTGAAAACCATCGTGCTTGACGCGTGCTTCTAGTGCTTCTGCGCACCTCTGGAAGACTAGGCCAAATTGACTAAGGAAACATCAACACAAAAAAGAGAGTGTGGGAAGCTTGCTTGTGTTGTTTGGACCGTGCTGCCATGCCCAGGACGTGATAGGTACCAGAATTAGAATCTAATACAGCCAATACCAGCGGTGATTCACGCTTATTGAATTCCTTCAATGCTTCCATAATAAACAGGGCAAGTTGTAGCATCATGAATGTTTGTGTAAACAATGCCACATCAGATCCTTCTGAAAGAATAATGAATCTGAATGCTGGTAAACTGCGAATAGCATGCCTCTCAAATATCATGGATGCTTGTCTGACCACCGCACGCTGCAAGGACATGGCGTATTTGAGTCCAGACTGCAAAACATCCCACTGATCCAATGCATCGTATGCACGCCAAAATCCACTCAACCAGCCCTTTTCTCCAACGTACCAACCAGTATTTTCCTCTTGAGATGGTTCTTCATCCCATGCAATGTCCCAATGACCACCCAGTTGTTTGATGAGTGTCTTGTCTCCAATCAAGAGTGCATTCATGGCATGCACGACATCCAAAGCACCAATCCATCCATGGTAGCCTATCCTACGAGAAAAAGAGGGAAAACAGACGCCTTCCAAGTTGTACTCTGATGCCACATGCAGCAAGTGTGTTTTGATTTCCCTTTTTAGTTTAGGATGCATTTGTGCATGGATTTCCTGTGCTTGAATGCGGGAAAACCCCATTTTGGCCAATAGATTGAGGAGTCTCATACGCCCCTTTTCCCTCCATACACCAAGACGTGCAGCAACAAACCGTGAGTGAAACATGGAGTCGTACAAGGACCAATGGCGAAAGAGGATGAATTTGAGTTCTTCATCCTCACTGGAAATGTCATCACGGTCACTATTGTCCACTGTAGGAGCAATGTCGAGCTGTGTGCTGTGTTTGGGAGGTGAAGAAGTGAGGCCGGATTGGGTGGCATCCAGTGGATTGGGAGGGAGGGTTTGAAAGCGTTCCACTTCTACCCGAAAAGTCGCCATCACTTCAGCGTACTTTGTGGCATCCTGACGTTCATGAATACATTGATCCGATAATCCAACCAAAGCACACCACAGCATTGACTTTTGAGAACGATCCAGCAGAGATGCCATATTGTAAATGGTGGCAGCACAACTCTTTCCATACCATTCCCCTTGATTGTAATAATCCACAATCTGTGATCGATAATATCGTGTCCTTTTGCGCTCAGAGTTGTCCTCTGATTCACTGTCATCCTCTGACTCGGATGCATTTTGGTATTCGAGGTGCTGGTAAGCTTCTTCAATCCCCCTTAGGTAATCTGTGCGTTCTTCGTCATACAATACCATCACCTACAAACAGTAAACAAGAAGGGAAACGCGTCCTACTTGAGCACTTCCAAACAAATTCCTTAGATTGACTGGTCGATGTGCATCACAAATGTACACAATTTGATCATCCTGTAGTTCAAGTGCCTCTACCATGTCTACTAATGCACCACAATTGAGTGTAATGATGGTCTTTATCTACAAGGGAATGTGAGTCACTGACTGGTAAGGAGTACATTGTGATTATCATGAAGGATGGTGCGCGCAGCTTGAGTCAATTCCACATATCCTGATACAGGGACCACCTTGTGTGAAATGTAGTCATCCAACAGTAGATTCTAGTGCAATCAAGGTGCATATAGGGGTAACGAAGGGAGTACGATGAGGATTTTGAGAGCACAGATGGCGTCCGGTTCCGGTGCGACAAATATGACAATCGAGCAACCTGGTGATTGAGCAGCCTGGCGTTTGATGCGGTCATAGATGAGTGCAAGGCGATCTGGTGGAAGATGCATTCGCAAAGGAAATTTTTTACTGATTTTACTTTTACAAAATTCAAGGATTTGAAATCTTTTTATTCAAGGAGAGCAACTTTGCCTTGACTGGCCATCTCTACTGGTTCTGTCGTTGATGTATCTTCCTCCTTCACTGGCTCGCTTGTAGGTGCAGAAGGCATATCCTGTACATTCAGGGCTTCCATGGCCTTCTCCAACGCTTCCTCTTCAACCAACATATCCAATTCCTTGAGCAATTCCTCTTCATCCACCACAACTAACCGCTCATTCCCTCCATCAATGGCCATTTGAATTTCTTGAGCATCAGCCATAGATTCTTCCAATTGATCCATGGTGTCTTGTACACGATCCACCGTCAATCCATTACTTTCCATAATGTGTTTTAGTGTCACAGCACCCTTATCCATGGCTTCCATGACCTGCACGTTGGTCTGAGCCTGTTCTATTTGCATCAACATGCTCTGTAGGCTGGTCAGCGTCTCCAATCGCTTCATGAGGACATCCGAAACTTGTTTCTTTTGACCTAGAACAATCAAGGCACGATCCTTGTGACCCTCCGCAAGATGCTGTTTGATTAGAGTGACGAGTTGATCTACTTTGGTTTCACATTGCTTCACTTGGTGTTCAAGTAAGGCTACGGTTGACTTGATATGCAGAATGTTGATATCCGTATCTGTGATACTTTCCTTTGATTGGATGAACTTGACGAAGCATTTCTCAGGAGCAACTTGCTTCACATGCACCAATCCATCTGCTTGCATGATTTGTACAAGACACTCTACCGAGTTCTTTTGCCAGGGATGCTTTCCAGCAAGTATTTGGTTACAGAGCACAATCAAATCATCCAATGAATACAATCGATCTACCAAAGAATGACTGTTTTGGTGAATATGCTGAGCAATCTGTGAACCAAATCCCTGTGCAATGGATTTGAATACAAATTGTTGTTGGTCACTTGAACTGAAGACAAAGGAGGAGATCCATGAATAAAGTGAGGAATGGAGTGGCGTCAAGTCACCTTGCTCCCTTAATTCCATCAGAATAGCTTCCATTGCTGCAGGAGTACCATAAGTGGGGTGAGTGCACGCTTGCTTCAATTGTGCAAATGTGATCAAAAAGTCCAGTTGACGCTGTTGTACCACTTTGGTGAGCGCGTCTCTCCAAAACTGTATATTTGAATCGTATGCAACTCGATTGGATTGCTTTTTAGACGAGAAATCTGAAAAGAGTGAAGCACATCGTGCAGGCGAGATTTGATTGATTATTTCTAAAAGCATAAAAGTTTTTTTTTGTTGCTGTTTACCATCCACCTGCACCACCTGTACCCCAGCCACCAGCACCACTCGCATTAGTACGAGCCATCCAAGGATCATTTTGAGGAGGAGGAGGAGGAGGTGCTTGACGTGCATACTGACCCCAACCACCACCACCACCACCTTCATTGTGCCTTGGTTGAAAGTTGGGATTCATTGGCCTACTGACATCCTGTCGCTGCTGCTGTTGCTGTAACTTGCCCTTTTTAGCCTTGTCAAATTCATTCTTGGCTTGTGTCTTGAACCCTGCAACCAATGCCTGTACATCTGGATATTCCGACTTTCTCAATTTGTAACAGTCCCGTTCCACTTCCACCAACCAATCGATACATGGCTTACTCGCTGCATACTTCCAACAAAGATAGTAGTGCAATGGGCGATTGTTGTCGTATCTGCAAAATCCATAAACGACATTTCCACTCTCTGCAGTCAAACGTGCATTCAACCACTGGTGCATGGCATTCCTGTCCACATTGCGAAATTTGCTATTATCTTCCAATGCCTTTACTCGCTTAGACAATTCACCCACATGGTTCACAATAATTTCATCCAAATCGGCATAAGGTGGATAGGGTTTGATGCGCAGTCTACGGCCAAGTGTGTACGAGTTGGGTTTGTCCAATTCCTCAACATCAATGTGATGGTAAACATCATTGGCCACTTTCCAAGTAATGGCTAAATGATCTGTGCCTTTTGAACTGGGTCGAATCACGTAAGAGCCAGGTCGAAGTGTTTGGAGGTAGGCAAGTGCTTGTTTGAGATTAAAGTTTTTGAATTTGGGATGAGGAACCACTCGAGTTTGCTGTACGATGCGCTGTCTCCTAGCCTTTGCTTCCTTGGCAATCTGTTCATCTTGATCCTTGGCATTATTGTTAAAGTAAGAATCCACATAAACGTTGGACAATTGCTCTTTGGCCATTTGAGAATCCGAATCCCTTGCACTCAATTCCACTTGAACCTTAGTTTTATCCACATTATGAATAACAAACTGTTGAGTCTGTCCAGGATAAAACATTTCAGGCAAAGCAGGTGCGTTTTGATTGTCACTGCGATAAGGAGCAAGTAGAATGGCATCCACTTGACCACCTTCAATGGTGAGGTACATGATGCGTTCCATGACACGATTGACACGAGCGTGCACAAAGGCATTGGGGCGAAGTGAATTGTCTGTCTCTCCTGTGAGGTAGGTGAACACTTGATCAGCCGTCATAGATTCATAAAACTGACGTCGATCTGCATAGGGAGCTTGAAGTTCACGCTTGATCTTTTCCAAAGTGAGACGTTTAGGCTTCTTGAATTGCTCCAACAACAGTTTTGCATAATCATCCAATTGCAACTCATCCAACTTTTTGGATTGATTGGCACGCATCAAATCTTCAATGTGTTCAGAAGCACGCTTGGCATCTTGTTCAGATTCATCGTAATCGATATCCAAGGCATCTGCAGCCATCCTGCGCGCTAAATCGTAATCTTCAGGATGGATACGCGTACTGTCCAATGGATCCTTGTGAGGAGTGATGCGGATAAAAGCAGCGCAATTGACAAATACTTTGGAGGTAACCAATGCCTGTGTGATGAGATCCTTTCTATAGTGCAATTGACCATCAGAATTGAGAGCGGCTCGTTTGAGGATGAAGGCTGCTTTTCTTGGTCCAAGTCCACAAACGTAGGTGAGAAGTGATGCGTTATCAGGTTCAGCAATGGATTTGTTTACATTAACACCAAGGTCATTGACACAATTAACAAGAGCACGTTCCACCATGAGGCGCAATCGATCACGAGAAATCTACTTGAATTAACCAATTGGATAGTTTTTTAGTGATTACCAGATGCTGACAGGAATGCCAGTGAAATGCAGTCAGTTCATCCAATGATAGTGCAGTGTACTCTGTGACGGTACGTTGATGACGTCGTGCAACCCCAACACAATAGCGCATCAGTTCATCCAACAAAGGGAATTCTCTGAGAGCACGTTCACTTTCCATGTACAATTTTGCAGTGTCATCAATGCCATATTCAACAGGAAGGACACCATTCTCATAAACGGTACGAAAGTGCTTAGTTTCCATGGCATTGGCAATCACTTGCTGAACTTGTTCCATAAGACGCCTTGCACTTGCATTGAACCCAGATACAAGGAGAATGTCTGGTCGAATGCGCTTCACCAACTCTATAAACTGCGTGTGAGTCTTTTCTGTGCGCAAGTCTGGCAGGGTGGCATGTTCAGCTAGTTTGCCACGACCACTCACAAATGCAATGTGGATGGTTTCCTTTTTGAGATCACCATATCCCCATGAGATGGAAGCAACACGGGGTAACTTGAGTGCAGCGTGCTTTTCTGTTCGATAAGGTTGCATGTTCAATTTCTACAGAGGCTCGAGCAATAAAATAGAAAAAGCATTACGTTGTAAAAGGCATCGTAGACTCGTTTGCCAACATATTCTTCAGCCAAGGCATACAATCGTTCCTTGATCCACTTTTCCATTAATGGCTTGAGTTTGTTCTTGTAAACACGCTGTAACATGTCTCTTCTCAATCTGTTCCATTCATTGGCAAATTCATCCGTGTTTTCCGATTCAAGCATCTCACCAGCAATCAACAAATACTTGTCATCCTCCACAGAGACAGTAATACGGACTAAACGTTCCTTTTCAGCTTGATGGATGTGCAAAAACTGCTCGTTGGTGAATGCAGAGAATGGTTTCTCACGCAAATATTTGAATTGATAATACTTGTGTGATTCGTCAATGGTTTCCCTTCCCAATTCTGTCACGTGTATTGACACCATGGCATGTTCTTGGTAAAATCGTCGAAGGGAACGCCTTACTTGTGGATCAGCTGCCAATTGTTGCTCATGGGCAAGTTTGGCGGATGTCAGCACCTTTTCAGGTGTATCGTACTCCAAATCAACGTAACGAGCAGCCTCCACTGATGGAGTATTTGGGACATCCATCACATGATTCCTTTTCACTTGCAAGTACATATTTTCACCAAAATGCTGAGCACTTAGACCAAAAGATTTGAGCATTTGACCAGCGTACGCTTCACGAAGGCGTTCTGTAATGTAAGCGTCCTGTTTTTTGGTTGCACCTGTTCGCAATTCAGCACTGTAGTGAATGCGAAGGTAGAAAGCCACGTCCTCCAACTCTTCAATGGATGTGGAGGATTGCAGCATATCCAATGCATAGTTGTCAGGATTAACGAGTCGATTACATCGTTCCAGCACATTCTCTTGACGCCTTTTGAAGGATCTGTACTGCAACGCAGCATCCCAAATGGCCCACAAATGATCACGGGAGAGCAATGGAGTTTCTTGATCGTTTTCAAATTTGCTGAAATAATCTCTTCGATGTGCATGGATAAAAGGAATTTCCAACCTTTCCCTATAGATGAACTTGAGTGCACGTTTCACCAAATTCTCCAAAGTACCCTGAGTCATGGAAAAGGATAGATCCTGTGGAAGTTTCTTGAGGATAAATTCACATTCCTTGCCCACTTGCTCTTCCACATACTGAGGGTAAGGGTCAGTGACGGTCTCATTTGCAGTGGATTGGATGTTGAGAGCCAACCATGCTAATTGCATGCGTTCTGGTACATCCAAAATGCGAATTTCTTCATCCAAATCCGTCATCATCTTGGCTTGCAATTCTCCAGGCTCAAATATTTGCTTCAACGTAACAAGTCCAGTGGCTTCAACACGACCAGGCTCTTCCTCTGCTTCTTCTTCATCCAATGCCCATCCAAACTCTTGACCATCACGATCATGGAAAATGTCAGAAATATCGTGAACTTGATCAACATCACCATAATGAGCGCGTGCAAGTGCTGCTGTAGGCCTCCTTGTACCACTTTTAACGCGTTCTTGGCGTCGATCTTGCTGCCTATCATCCTCATCCATCTCCTCATCATCTTCAATAAAGTCATTAAACTCTTCATCCCTTTCCTCAATGTAATCTTGTTCAAAGATGTTGTCCAAATTGGAGGTTGGGGCTTGTTGGTGCTGATCGATTGCCATCAAATCACGACCTCGCTTCAATTTCTTCAATTTGGGAGTGTACTGCATACCCATGTTTTCCATTACGAGTAATCGATCGTCTTCATCAATTTCATCGTCTTGATCATCTTGAATACGCTTTGCCTTGCGTTTCTTTTCACGATGGGACTTGAAGTAAACGCTCTTGTCGTAATCCTGTTCATCCTCATCACTCACAATAAACCCATCATCCTCTTGCTCTTCTTGATCCAATTCAGAATCCTCTTCATCTTCATCGTCCAAATGGTGCAGTTGGTGAGAATCTTCAGGATCAGAGGACATGAGAAATTTTTTCACACAATCAATCAAGATGCACCACCAGACCATGGCTACTATAAAGAGGAGGCGCTTGGATAATTATGCAGTAAGTTGATGGGGGGGGAGATGGAGGCTAACAAGCGTTGTAGGAATCCTCTGCTTCCCTTTCCACTCATGAAAGTACACCTGTTCCCTTTGACACGGCTCCTGCACACGTGTTGAATGTGGCTGCTGCTCAGTTAACCTTCAAGAACCCATCATACGAACCTCCAAAGAAGGCACGTAATTGGAAAAACACGTTACAAGCAGAACGTGAACGCAAATTCACTACTGACGCACCAACCTGCAAGCCCCCCCTTACTACTCCCATTCACTTATTTCCATTGTAGGGGCAACATCCCAAGCACCTCCTTCCATTAGACCACGTCGTAAATATTGTGATGTCACTGGATTACCCGTAAATGTACATTCATCCTCTATTGAATTGTTGTAGGCCACATACATGGATCCAAGGACTCGCATGTACTTTCACTCTTCTGAAATTTACCGCTACATTCAACAACTTCCACCTCATGCCATCCAACAGCATCTCTCTTTGCGCAATGCTCATACTGTACTCAAATGAAACTCTTCTTCATTTTCCAACCAACCCTGTCGTTCTGCCCATATCCAATGACTGCTGAGGACCGACAGTTTCCACTTTGTATGTTTTTCATTCAGAGTGAGCATTTGTTCTTTTCCTTCTTCCAAATCTACCATTTCCTTCACATTGCTCCACTCGTGTCGCCTCCATCTGCCTTGGAACATTCTATCTACAGCATACTGGAGTACTTTGTCAGCAATAGATGCAATTGGTGTGTCCAGCGGTACAACATAATACAAATAACGCGCCATTTGTTGAGTCAATACGTGATAAAGTGCCAATGCAGGTTGTACACCGTTATTCAGATAGATTCTAGGCAAGTACTGCCTTAGATGAATGGCGTAAGCAAGGGCCCTATCACTTTTAATGGTGGATTCAGGCACCTTGTCCATAATGGATCCATCCAACACGGATTCTTCCAGTTTCTGTTGTTGTTTCAGCCGTCTGATCCCCTCCACGAATCTCTCACCACCAGTGCGCAGATCTGTACTAAAAACAGGTCCACAATCACGAATGATGGTGGTGTAATCCACGTAATATCCACCAACACGAACAAGTGGATTGAATGGAAAGTGAGGTGCATTCCTCGTACGTGGCCTGTAAGGAGGTGCTTTGATCAGGTGACTTAGGTTAGGATGCGTTCTTCTGGGTGGTGCAATTGCTGCACGAGGTGGTGGAGTGGGCAGGGTGGAATCATCACAAATCATCTCTCAGAAAAAAAAATTTGTGTGTGCAGGCCCATGCTCAACGTCTTGGTGTGGCTCGTATTTCTTGAAGTGGGTCAAGCACTCATCAAACGTGCATGCCGTGATTTTAGGCATATTCATGACAGCATTGATGGTCCACATCCTTACCATTTGACCTTTGACAGTTCCAAACAGGATCCTTGTGCCAAATTGGCCCAATTGATCCAATCCAACGCCACCATCACCCACAGCGCCGTGCGTCAATGCTACCACTACTTTCCATTTAATGAAAATATCAAAAAGACCACGGTTGCAAGTGTAGGGTGTATCATGCCAATGTATGTCTTTGCAAAGTATTCGCTGAGTCCAGCTGGTCTGAGTCAGCAAAAGCCCTACAACATTACGAATGCGTTGGAAAAGATCATACATAATAGTGCTTTTGGAAACGATTACGAGTTTCAACGAACCATGTCTCGTGCTTTAGTTCCAATGAATGATGGACATTTGGAGTACTACACGCGCTGCTACGAGCAATTCTCCTTCAAACAACCCTTTTACGTGTTTCAAATGTACAATCCGGATACCAAGAATGAAGAGTATATGATGAAAGTGCCGACAGAGTTTAGTAAGGAGTATCCAGAATTTCACAATGCAAAGGTGCTTTCAATTGATGGAATGAATCCATACGATGTTGTCAAAGAGTACGCCATTACGGATTATGGACGATGTAAGGAGTTGGTGACGCGTGTCTCGAAATGTTTTGCCAATTGGTACTTTAGTGTCAAATTGAGCGAGTTTGCCTTGGACAGAGGTGCCTTTTTTCAAAGGAGAACGCTGCCTCCAAAAGCTACGGTGGATTATGAAGTGGTGGATCAGAAAGGAAAGAAGCATGTCGTGCGTGTGCCTTGGATCATATCCTATACCAAGAAGAAGTTGAACTTTGAAGATGCACGTTCATATTGGGACAAGGTGTGTGCCAATACAGCCACCTACAAGAGTCAACCAGACTACCAAGAGACGCACAGGGTGGATGGTGAACGTGCAAATGTCCTACCACCAGAAATTGACCAATCAGATACAGATGAAGAGGATGAACCAGCCAAGGGTATTCGTGTCATCAAAACTACTAAAAATTCAAGTTCAAAAGGCATGAATCGCTTGCACAAATCCCACACCGGTTTACTGGGTCATCAGGCAGTCTTGTTGAATGGTCCCGGATTTGCATTGTTCAACTTGAATGCAAAGAAAAAGAAGAGGGATAAGAAACGTGCTGCAGTGCTGATGGTAGGCTCATTTGCGGTCAAGAACGTTACAGAATGGGATCACAAGATGGCTCAAGTGTTTCAAATTCTACAAAAGGACAACTATGCTCACCTGCTGTTGGATGTGAGCAACAATGATGGTGGGAGCATTTGTCTTGCTAAAAAGTTGGCTGCCTTGTTGGATCCTCAGCCAAACGCACCCTTCCCCACTGAACGAAATCCCTACTACACAGTAGCACGCATCAATCCCTTCATGATCGCCCTTAGCCAAAAGTGCTCTGCTGCAAAGGAAACTACCTCTCCATTTAGGCAATCTCGATTTATCGATCCAAAGACCTTTAAGCATTATAAGCAGCATGAATGGACAAAGCTGGGCAAGACGATACACGGTAATGGTGGATCTTCCGTCTACTCTGTACCCCTTTTGGACCCTTGCTACAATGTGAAACCTGACAATCCACTCCACCATGTCAAAAATCCCATTCCATTGAAGAATGTTGCCTTGATCTCCAATGGATATTGTGCCAGTGCTTGTGCTACTTTGGCTGCTCATTTAATGGAAGTTGGCAAGGTCAAAACGCTCGTCACTACCACCGTTCCCTTCAACCGAGATGTAAACAAACCAGAAGATTCTGTTGCAGCACCCTTTGCCTATGCAGGTGGCCAAATGTATACTGCAAAACAACTGTTTAATGTCATGAAGACAGTTCGATTGGATCCCAAGAGCATGCTTGAAGCCCCACCTGCCCTTCCAACATCGGCTGATATGAGCTTTACACTTCGTCAGACCTTTTCCATTACTGTACCCAAATGCCCTTTGGAATATTGGAGAAGGAGAGCGGATTACATGTTGAGAATGTCTGAAAAGATGGTAAGGAAACCTGCATTGAGGTGGAGAACAGCAGTAGGCATCCTGGGTTGGAGGACATGTAAGATGGATTGCAAAATGAGCCAAGAAAGTCCCGAGCATCGTCTCAATGAATTGAAAAAGCAGACGGAGCAATGGAAAAAGTTTATAGCACAAGATCAGAAGGAAGGAGAGGAAGAATATGTCAAGAAGAAGGCACGCAAGAAGGCACAGTTGAAGAAGGATCAACCCAAATAAAACCTATAGGAAAATTCTTCATGTCCTCACTCCATTCTCCACCTGCACCCACCAAAAGGCAGATTGGACCCTTTTCCCCTCCTGATCGCCACAGTTACTTGTATCCTGATCCATCTCGTCCTCCCACACCAACTCAAGTACCTTCCACCGCCAATCGAGCCGTTTGTACCTCATGTGCGAAATCCTTTCCTGAAAGACGTTCTCATCCAACTCAACGTGGACGTTTGTATAGTATGAAATCAGCTGATGATCAGGTAGTTGATGAACCGGATTACATTTCCACTGCATTTAGTGAACAATATGTACCATTTGAGTCTAGTCAAGATGCATCAACTGTCGATTATTCCACCTTGGAGCAATTGCTTACATCTCCTGATGCTCGTTTACAATCTTCCTCATCTGAAAGGAATAATGGCAAGACTTATCAGAGCAGGACGCGTCGATCTCGCCGTGATCCATCTCCCACGATTCCACATCATCATACCACCTATTATTTGCGCTATTTGTTTTATTCGGATGAAACTGGTGCCATTTATGCACCTACGTTGGATTCATTGACCTTTACCACTGCCAGTGGAAGTCTCATGAAGATTGATGAAATGCTCAAAAACACGAAATGCTGGTGGCTGGATGTATGTGCGCCTACAGAAAAGGAGATGAAAGTGTTGGCCAAAGTGTTTAGGATTCATCCATTGACAGCAGAAGACATTCTTACAGAGGATGCTCGTGAGAAATGTGAAGTGTTTAGACGATATTACTTTGTGAATTATCGAACCTTTGAATCGCGCATTGAGAGTGATCGGTATTTGGACCCTGTGAACGTGTGCTCTGTGGTCTCTAGGCAAGGTATTCTCTCCTTTCACTTTCAACCAACACCTCATGCAAGGAATGTGCTCAGAAGAATTCGTCAATTGAAGGATTCCATTACAGTCACTCCTGATTGGATCAATTATGCACTTTTGGATGACATTACAGACACGTTTGTACCATTGATTAGTGATATTCAGTTGGAGGCAGATACGATTGATGATTTAGTGTTGTTGTTGAATGAAGCGGATCAGTCGGACATGCTCAGGAGAATTGGTACAGCACGCAAACGGGTCATGACGGCCACACGGTTACTAGCAGGAAAGGCAGATGTGGTCAAGGCACTCATCAAGAGGTGTGAAGAATGGGTTGCAGGTGACATTCGTCTTTATTTGGGAGACATTCAAGATCATGTGTTGACCATGGTGCAGAATACCAATCACTGTGAACAGATTGTATCACGCGCTCATTCCAACTACCTTGCTCACATCAGCATTGAGTTGACGCAATCCTCCAATCGAACCAATGATGTAGTAGCTAAATTGACCATCCTTGCATCTGTGATTGTTCCCATGAATTTAGTAACTGGTTTATGGGGCATGAACGTCAAAGTTCCAGGTCAGGATGAAGGGTCTTTGATGTGGTTCTTTAGTATTGTTGCAGCATTCCTGTGGATGGGCTGCTTCATCTTTATTTGGCTTAGAAGGAGTGAGGTCTTTTAGTGCGCTGTGATACAGACTTGAGCGCATGCACTCTTTTTTCAAATTTAATTAATCTAATCGAGCATGCTTTAATGTCTTTTTCCTCTCAAGAAACCGTAATTGACCCTTCAGATCCACCGTTTTCAATGTCCAAGCAGGACTTGGAGTCGAATTATGATGCTCATCACATTGCATCAGTTGATTTCAAAAGAACATCATGCTTTCGACCACTATTGCCAATTGAACCATACCTAATTATTCATTGGATTGCCTCATTGTTCTTTCAAGTTGTTTTTCCTGTATTTGTATTGCAAATGCTGCCAGATCCTGCTGCCATTCGATGGATTTATGGTGGACTGTTTGTGGGGTTCATGTCTGCTGCTTTAATTGTTGGCATGTGGGTTGGAACACGCGAAACAGAGGATCAGACGGTGCTAAAGGCAGATGTGTGTCGTGATTACTCTTTTGGTATGAAGAAGGGTGTGCGCGTACGATGTAAAAAGACGGGAAGGTGCAAAGTGTGTCAAATCATCGTGGCACCCACCACCAGACATTGCAAAAGGTGCAACAAGTGTATTGCAGGCCACGATCATCATTGCAGATGGTTGAATTGTTGCATTGGAAGTGCCAACATCAAAGGATTTTACCTGTTATTGACACTGATGACTGCTGCTGCTATTGTGGAAGGCATTGTGGTGGGACGTGTGCTTTACATGTTCATTTACAACTACAACCAGTTCAAAATGTATGCAGAAGACAGGTTTAGTGTGCCACTGTGGTTCTCCACAGCCTTGTTCTTTGTTGTGGTCATGGGCACAATTCTCACTTTTATTGGATTGGCTCAACTGGCTGTCCTGCATTGTAAACTGTACCTTGCAGGATCCACCACCACAGAATGGATGAAAAAACACAAGAAAAGAAAGTCTAGTGAGGATTTGGAAGGTGGTAGTGTTTCAATTGAAGAAGATTGACCATTAAACATGTTTCCTCACAAAGCATCACTTGTTTCAAAAAAAAGTGTAAACATTAGCCACGTGGCTCCCCACTGAAAAATTCTTTTCCACCTTTTTTTTGTCATTTGCGCAAAAAGTACCATCTTTTTTTACGATCTCACTCTCAACTCTCTAACGATACCTTCATAAAGCACCCTCTCTCTCTCTCTCCTGCCTATACACTCTTTACACGATATGAAATCCGCCATCCTTGCAACTCTTTTTTTGGCTGCCACTACAATGGCCGCACCTTGGATTGGAAACGTTCCTCCTCCCTACAAGCCACTTAAAGCTGTGAAATCTGCCCATCGCATCCCCCTCTCCAACAACTTTCTCCGTGCTGATTTAGTTAAATTCGAATCCAATTCTGGCCCTAAACCCTTCCAATCATGGCTTCAACAAACCCTTGATTTCAAGTATGTCAAGCCTGTAGTTGCTCAAATCGAGTCCATTATCAAGAAGCCCTTGAAGAACCGTGGTGAATCCCACATTACTGTAATCACGCCTCCAGAGTTTGACCAGGTATTGAAGCCAGTTGGTATCACCATGGAAGAATTGAACAAACTTGCTAATAGAATGTGGATTCAAAGAGCAGAATTCAAGGTCAAGTGTGTTGGAAGAGCACGCGCTAGTCTTACTTATGGTGCAGATAAGGATGAAGTGTACTTTATTGTGGTGGAATCCGAGAATTTAAAGCAAATCCGTGATGAAATCTACAAATTGTATGTAAGCAAGGGTGGCGAGCCTGCCTTGTTTGACCCTAGTGCTTTTTGGCCCCACGTAACCCTTGGTTTCACTGCCCGTGACATGTTCTTGGGCGATGGTGTGTGGAAGAACTTGAATAGTTGTTGGGCCAATGTGGATATTGTCAGAGATGGCAATAAGATTCCAACTTTTTACTTTAAGGCTGATGCCCAGGAAGCTGAAGGCCAATCGACTACTGAGGCCGAAGCTCCCGCTGCTGTTGAAGCTGAAGAAGCAACGCAGGCTGAACCCGTGCAAGAGTAACGCCCCCTCATGTGCCAAGATTAAAATCTTCATCTTCATTTTTTTTTTAATCTAATTCTCACCCACTAATGGCTAATTGGAAAGACTACCTTAATTCCACCACCATCTTATTAGGGCTTGATGTGGTTTTTCTCTTTGGATTCCTTTTTAGGTTGTTCACTACTCGTGCCAGACCCTATCTCTTTCTGTTTCTATCAGTCTTGTTCGCCATTGCAGCTGATGCCTTGCAGATTGGCTTCCGTACTCGTATCCAGTCCTTGATCGGTCATCCTGATCGCGGTGATGGCCTTCCAATTGACGCCATTTTGTTCTTTTGCATCGTGTTTTCCTTTTTGGTGATGAGCAACCTCATATTTGACCTGACTGTGGTCTCATTGCTACGTTCATGGTTAATGGCAGTCCAGGACTACCCCATCCCTGATTCCAAGCGTAAATCCACCTCCATGTCCATTAGCAAACTACTGCAGTTTGCCTATCCTTTTATGAGTTTGTTGTACATCTCAGCTTATGTGGTCATGGTACGTCTCAATGTGAGTACGCCTTGGATGCAGTGGGTAGTCATGGGAGTGGGAATAGGGTACATCATGTTCCAGATCATGCTTTTATCAGTATGTCTTTGGTTGTGGTCTGCTATTCGAGGTGGGGGTCCTGATGCATGGCGTCTTCGTAAACGTAACCAGATGATTCGCTTGATCTTTTTGACGATATTCACAGAATCAGCTCAGTATATGCGTGCTGGTGGTTCATTTTCCACGTTCTGGGTGATTCGTTGTGTCATTGCATTGTGGGCTGGTGCCTTGGTGGCGTATGAAGAGAAGCCTGGCATGATGCTCCCGGGTAAAGAGTACACCTGAAGCCTCCTCCTGGTGCTGGAGGGAAGGATACGATAAACGCCTTTTTCACTCTTGCAAAAATTCCATGTGGCTCTGTCGATTGATATTTATCCCAGCTCTACTATTGATTACCCAAGTATATGCGGCTGAAAAAGTGATTACAGTGACGAGCAGTGGGTTCAAGGAGTTTATCAAGTCTGCACCAGTGGTCCTGGTGAAATTCTACACGCAACCATGTGCTGATTGTGATGTGCTGCGTACGTGTTTTACCATGTCTCGAAACTAAGGCTCATTTGTAGTTACTCAATTGGAGGATGCTGCTCAGCTACTCTCCCACGACAAGATCAAGGTGGGCAAGCTCGATTGTTCCCAATTTGGTGAAGCCTGTTTGGATCTGCAAACTAACGCTCTTCCTCTACTCAAGGTGTACAGGTAACGTGTCAATTCAAGATTTACTGACATCTGTAGGAATGACAAGATCTCCACTTACATGGGAGAACGTAAATCCGTGGCTATTGTGCAACATTTGAAGAACACGTTGGCAGATGCATTGCAGAGCGATGTATTGGAAATCACACCAGACAATGAGCACAAACTGTATGAAAAGGTGTCCATGGTGGTCTTTAGTACAGATTGGTGTGGTCACTGCAAGGCCATGGCACCGGAATATGAGAAATTAGCAACACGACTCAAATCCAATTCAGATTATTACATTGCACGCGTGGATTGTGTGAAGCAAAAGGCCATCTGTGACAAGTACAACGTCTACAGTTACCCTACCATCACGCTCTTCCATGAGCACAAGCAACATGAGTATTATGGAAAGCGAACCTCGGATGATTTGTTCAACTTTGTGACTGGCAAGGTCAAGCCAGAAGAAGAAGAGGTGGAAAGTGATAGCAAAGTACTCATCCTAACAACAGACACATTCAACAAGTACGTGGATGACACCTCAACTGTGTTTGTCAAGTTCTTTGCTCCATGGTGTGCATTCTGCAAGCAAATGGCTCACGAATACGAGGAATTGGCGCGCAAGGTACAAGGTACTGATGTCAAGGTAGCCAAGGTGGACTGCACGACAGACAGAGGAGTATGTGATTTACATGGTATTCAAGGCTACCCTTCGCTCAAACTGTTTATCAAGGGTAAAACCGTGGACTTTTATGGAGAACGCACTGCTGCACTCATGGCTGAATTCATCAAAAAGACTGCTGAAACAGTTTCGCATGAACCAGCGTCTGCAGTCACTCTCTTGCACAAGGACACCTTCAAGACCACCATTACTGACAACAAGATTGCACTCGTTGCCTTTACTGTGGATTGGTGTCCATACTGCAAGAAGCTAGCACCAGAATTCGAAAAGGTAGCAAAAGCATTAAAAGACACAGAGTTCATCATTGCCAAGGTGGATTGTACAAAAGACAAGGCCTTGTGTGATGAATACAAGGTTGATGGTTATCCTACCCTTAAACGCTTTAAGAAGGGCAAAGTGGAAGAGTATGGGGATGGTCAAGAGGCTGATGATTTGATTCACTACATCAAGGAGATTCCTGCGGAAAAGACAGAATCCAACATTGTCCTCTTGGATAAGGATAACTTTGACAAGGTGGTTACTGACAAGTCCAACGTGTTTGTTACCTTCATGGCACCTTGGTGTGGATTTTGCAAAGCGCTCCTTCCAGAATATGAAAAGGCTGCCAAGTTGCTCAAAGGCACAGAATTCATCACCGCTCGTGTAGATTGTACAAAGAGCGAAGCCTTGTGTCGCACACATGGTATTGTTGGATACCCCACGCTCAAAATGTTTCGCAAGTTGGAAGTGTCTGATTACTTTGGGGAACGCAATCCAACTGCCCTCGTTGAATTCATCAAGGGTGAAGGGTTTGAAAAGGAAAAGGATAGTTCCAATGTGATTGCATTGACGGAACAGAATTTTGTGTCCACCATCAAGGGTGCCAAATCTGCCATTATTGTCAAATTCTACGCTCCTTGGTGCTCTCACTGCAAGACCCTTGCTCCCATTTACGAAAAGGTTGCAAATGACCTTGCAAGCACTGACATTAAAGTGGCCAAGGTGGATTGTACTTTGCACAAACTCATTTGCGATGCAAACATGATCTTTGGTTATCCCACCCTCATGCTCTATGAAAAGGACAGTGTTCGTGAATTCCAAGGCCCCCGCACTGCTGAAGCCATCATCAAATTCATCAAGACACCCAATACTGTCAATGCCACGGCCACAGTCTTTCTCAAAGAAGACACCATGCCTGAATTCCTCAAGTCCAACAAGGCATCACTTGTGGCTTTTGTGGCTCCTTGGTGCCCACATTGCAAGTTGATGGGTCCAGAGTTTGAAAAGGCTGCTCTTTCCTTGAAAGGCTTACATCCCATGGGCATGGTAGACTGTACAGTTTCCACCAAACTCTGTGACGAGCACAAAGTCGCTGGATATCCCACCATCAAAAAGTTTTCTCCTGGTCATATCGTGGATTATGTTGGGGAACGTGAAGCCGCCAACTTTATTTCTTTCCTCACGGGCAACCCTATTGAAAAGGTCAATCCTCACGTGGTTTACTTGAACAATGAGAATGCAGATACATGGATCAATGCGGATCATCATTTGATTGTGTTCTTTGGTACCACTTGGTGTGATTTCTGCAAAGCATTTGAGCCTGAATTCAATGCAGCAGCAGACATGTTGTACGGTCAATCCAACTTTAGATTTGCAAGAGTTGAGTGCACGGTGGAAGCTGCTTTGTGTGAGGAACATGGGGTCACTGGTTACCCAACCATCAAGATGATCAGTGGAGGCAAGACACAAGAGTACGATGGCAAACACACCAAACTCGATTTAGTATCATTTGTCAGAAAGTTGGAATCCAAGGAAGACATGGTTATCAAGTTGGATAGTGACACGTTCGAAATCTTTTTAACCAAGGCCGATTATACGTTGATCCTCTTCCACTCTGCTCACTGTGAACACTGCCATGAACTTTACATTGAATACCAAAATGCAGCCAAGGAATTGGAAAAGGATGACATTCACCTTGCCAAGGTTGACTGTGATGAACAAGCTGCCTTGTGTGAACAACATGAGATCACTCAAGTTCCCAGTCTCTTGGCATTCCATGAAGGAGAACAGTTTGAATTCTTTTTCAAGTACAAGGCACATGAAATTGTGACTTTTATGAGACGTTTGGCTCAACCACTTGTTCATACTGTCACCAAAGATCAACTCTCAACCTTGAAGGACAGTGATGATGTGGTGGTAGTGTGCTTTTGTGATAAGAAGGTGCACACTTTGTACAAGATTTTTGAAAAGTTGGCAGAAACTCATTATGAAGAAATGTCCTTTGGTGCCATCAATGATGAAGCCCTTGCAAAGGAACAAGGTGCAGCCTATCCTGGCATTGTGGTCTACAAAAAGTTTGATGAACGCAAAGCCATTTATGGTGGTGCATGGTCTCAAGCAGAAATCCTCAAATTCCTTCTCATTCACCAATACCCTCTTTGGAATGAATTGGCTCCTCACAATTACCGCTTTTACACCAACTCTGACCTTCCTTTGGTGATGCTCTTTACCCCCGATATCACTTCCAAGAACACGCTCGTTGCTCAACTGAGCTCCATTGCCATGCAGTTCAAAGCGCGTCTCAATTTTGTATGGGTGGATGGCTCCAAGCACGCACACTATGCTCAAGACCTAGGATTGAAACTTGTATGGCCTGCAGTTGCCATTGAAAACCAACGTACCAAACGTCGCTATGTCATTGATCAATCCAAACTCGTGGATGCTGCTGCCATTGTTGACTTTATCAACAATTTCGTCACTGATCGCCTCTCTCCTTCCATCAAATCAGCACCTGTGCCCATTGTGAATGCGGACCCAGTACGTATTGTAGTTGCCAGTCAGTTTGACACTTATGTCCTTGATAAGCAACGTGATGTACTCGTTTACTTTTACGCTCCTTGGTGTGAATCTTGCAATCAAGTCACTGTCACCTTTGAAAAGTTGGCTAAAAAGTATGCTGGATTCCACGACTACATCCTCCTTGCCAGCATGGACATGGGCAAGAATGACCCTCCTATGGACCTCAACATTGATCACTTTCCTGCCTTTAGACTCTTCAAGGCTCATTCCAATGATGTGGTGGAGTATTCAGGTGAACTCAATGTTCCTTCCTTTACTGCATTCATTACTTTGCATGGTGCCTACAAGATTGCAGTACCTCATGAGGATCCTGGTTTTGTGGACCATCATGCGAATGAATGGGAACATGACGAACTCTAGTGGGTTTGAGTTTTGCAAAAAAAAATTTTTTTTTCTAATGGATTCTGATTCTTCAGACGATTACAACCTCGATGCAGCCCTCATCCCTTCTGATGTAGAGTCCGTATCCTCTTCAGATGAGAAAAAGGTGTTGCAATCCACCAAACAAAAAAAGGTCAAAGCAGGTAGCTTTCAAGCAATGGGTAAAACGCGTCTCCTTCAATCTAATCACACGCCTAGGTCTATTACACAACGTTTCACGCGCCATTACCCAAAAGGGTTACAAGCAGCCTACACCCATTCAACGTAAATGCATTCCACTCTTACTTGAAGGTAAGGATGTGGTGGGCATGGCGCGTACAGGTTCAGGTAAAACAGCAGCCTTCCTCGTACCACTCTTGCAAAGATTACGTGCCCATTCAGCCAAGGTTGGTGCTCGTGCTATCGTACTATCTCCATCACGTGAATTGGCCATGCAGACTCAAAAAGTATGTCGTGAATTAAGTAAATTCACCACTATTCGCACTTGCTTGTTGGTTGGTGGTGATAATATGGAAGATCAGTTTAATATGATTGCGGCCAATCCAGACATTTTGATTGCAACGCCTGGTCGTTTGATGCATTTGATGGTTGAAATGGAATTGGACTTTTCAAGTGTGGAGTTTATGGTTTTTGATGAAGCTGATCGATTGTTTGAAATGGGATTTGCAATTCAATTGAAGGAGATTCTGTTCAAGCTACCACCCTCTAGGCAGACGTGTTTGTTTTCAGCCACTCTTCCCAAGGTTTTGGTGGAATTTGCAAGTGCAGGGTTACGTGATCCACTGTTGATTCGTTTGGATGTGGATTCCAAGATTAGTCAGGATTTGCAAATGGCGTTTTTAGCAGTCAAGCAAGAGGAAAAGGAAGCTGCCTTATTGCATTTGTTGAGGGATCATCTTCGGATTCCCAAACCAGATCAATCGCACAAGTACCAAGGCCATCAGACCATTGTGTTTGTGTCTACCAAGCATCATGTGGAGTACTTGACCATGTTGTTGAGGGATCATGCAGGCTACGATGTGTCTTACATTTATGGTTCATTGGATCAGATTGCCAGAAGAGAACAGATTGAGAACTTTCGCAAATGCAAGACAGTGATTCTTGTGGTGACGGATGTGGCTGCTCGTGGTATCGATATTCCCATTTTGGAGAATGTCGTCAATTTCGACTTTGTTGGTTCTAGCAAAGTATTTATTCATCGTGTTGGTCGTGCTGCCAGAGCAGGTAGACAAGGATGGGCCTACTCCCTCCTTACCCATGAAGACTTGCCTTACTTTATTGATTTGCATCTCTTTTTATCAAAGGAAATCAAGGTTGGTGGCGGTAAGAATGTAGTGTATACGCGGGATCTTGTTGCAGGCTGTATTCCACGAGATGCTGTTCAAATGGACGTGGAATGGATTACTAGTCAACATGAAGCCTCTATTGACTTGGTTACTCAGAATCAAGTGGTGATGAATGCCAACAAACAGTTTAAAAAGACGCGACCAAAGGCAGCTGCAGCCAGTTACAAGCGAGCCAAAGAGTTGGAGCGTGACATGAATCTCTTCAACACTGTCCATCCACTCTTGGCTGATCAGGCAAGCCATGTACCTCAAGAGCACAACAATCTGTTGGCTTCCATTGCCAGTTTTAGACCAAAAGAAACTATTTTTGAAATTGGTAATCGTGGTACTCACAAAAACAATGAAGCAGCTCAAGTGGTACGCAAAAGACGTTCTATGGTAGAGCATGTCATTCAGGCCAGCAGTAAAAAGGCAAAAATCACTGTAGAATCTACTGTCAATGATCAACCTGTGGATGAAGCAGACTCCACCCTCATCAAAAAAGTCTTCAAGGATGAACAGTACTACATGTCACACTTTCCACAAGATCACAATACTGAATCAGGTTATTCCATCACCAACAACAACCAGAACTTTTTGGAGAATGCTCACAAGGTCACGATGGATTTGGTGGATGATGAACGTGCTAAAAAGAAGCAGACATCAGGATTACATTGGGATCCAAAGAAGAAAAAGTTTATTCACGGCACAGGAGAGGGAAGTGACAACAAAAAGATCATTCGCACTGAAAGTGGTGCCAAGATTTCTGCTTCATTTCAGAGTGGTCGATTCAAGGATTGGCAAAAGAAGAGCAAGCTGTCACTTCCACGCGTTGGTGAACAGGAACTCAAATTACCAACACGATTGTTGGCTAGACGTCGTTACCAACACACTGCCATGAAGGAAGCCAAGGCATTAGATAAAAAGGCACTTGGATATGAAAAGTCTGTGCGTAGTCAGCAAAGGAATCCAAAGAGTGAACTCAAGGGTGTGGATGAAATTAGAAAGGAGCGTGAAGAGAAGGCCAAGAGACGTGCCAAGACTGGACGGCACAAGCAGGGTGGAGGCAGGGGTGGAGGACGTGGGGGAGGTAGAGGCGGAAGGGGTGGAGGTGGAGGTAGAGGTGGAAGGGGTGGAGGCAGAGGTGGCAGAGGTGGTGGTCGTAGATAAAAAGGAACTGGGAAGCTTTTGCCATTTATACCTTGGAGATTGCATTCCTACGTCAAGGAAAAGTTGAAAATGACAGTCACTTTCTTGTTTCCAAGACATCTGTCGCATTCAACTATAAAAAGGGTCAAGCTCCTCCCTGTCTCGACTCACTTTACTCTTTCACCACTTTCTACTTGACAAATTCACTTTTTTATTCTACATTCACTCTGCTATATACATACATATTGCCTCTGTTGCCATACTATCCCAATAGTCCCATGCTGCCAACTGTAGGCTGCTTGAAAGCTCATTGCTGGCAGATACATGACAAACTTGTAGTCTGTTCCGTTTGAGTGGAAGAGTATGCTGAGAATCCGTTTCAACTGCCATGTGCCTCCTCTTGACATGAGTTCTCATGCTAATGGGCGTTGTTGTGATTCTTTGTTTAAAACGTACTTTAGTACTGAGTGAATGGTTGTGTTGCCATTCAATGGCGGTTACACTAATTACTTTATAATCCAAGTAAAAATGTCCCTTTTCGCAACTCCCCAGACTGCCGCTTCAGCCCACCTCGTACAATTCAAAGCAGGCCGCTGTTTCAGAGATGGAGAGACGAATTGGGTACGCCCTTCCTTTGACAAGGGAATCGTTTACATGGATCGTGGGGATGATGAATTGATCCACTTTTATTACAAGGATCTCGCTACTAATCAAATCAAGCAAGATCTCATTGTCTTTCCTCAGGAAGCAGAGTTCTTTCATGTTACACAGTCTAATGGACGCGTCTATGGACTCAAATTCCATGCTACTAATCAGATTCACTTTTATTGGTTGCAGTACGCTGACGTAAGCAAGGATGCAGTGAATGCACTTCAAGTTCAGAGTTGTATTGATCATCCTGACCAAGATCCTTCTTTGATTCAGGAAGCTAGTCAAGAAGAAGTGCTTGACATGCTGGATCAGTCCATGAGAACAGACGTGGCAAGTGCAGAACGATCTGATGATGATGCATGGGCACGTCTTCAGCAATTAGTGTCTACTATTCCTGTGCCCGAAGGTACTGTTGTACAGGGTACGCAATTGGATGACGTCCTTACACCTCAAGTGTTGGATCCACTCTTTCAAGATCCTGAAATTGCTCAATCTCTGTTTAACCTCCTTCCAGAGGATATTCCCAAGACTGAACAAGAATTGAAGACTGTGGTGAGATCAGCACCCTTTAGACAGTCACTTGCAGGCCTTTCCCTTGCATTAGAGAGTGGTCAATTGGGCCCATTGATGCAAGAGTTGGATTTACCCTCAGAGGCAGCTCAAGGCGTTGGTGCATTCCTCACGGCCATTTCTGACAAGGTGAAGCAGAACAAGATGGATCAGGATTAGTGCAGTGTGCGTGCGTGTGTGTGTTATTCATTTGAACATGCAGAGTGTTTACAGGGCTTGCTGGCGTATTTGGCCTTTTCATAGGCGTTGGGAGAGTCTTCGTCTGAGCAGGAAGAGTCACTTGAGGATTCGTCAAAGTTGCGCTTCTTTTTAAATATACAGCATACTAAGTGAGGGTGAGGGGGGCACTTACATCAAGTAGGCTACTCTTTGTCTTTTTCTTATTGAGATGTTCATTATCAATCACATCATCAGCCCATCGTATACGATTGGAGGTGGATGGTGGTGGCGGTGGTTCTTCTGCTGCCTGTAACCGCACAGTGATTGACGTGGCGTGCTGCTGCTGTACTTGAACAATGCTTGATCTTGGAAAAGATTGTGTGGACATGAGTGTACCAAAGTCTGAGGGGATTCAGTTGCACCTGACCAGTTTCCTTGACTGTTGCTGCCTGTATCCTAATTCAATAAGTCCTCAACAATGCTGTAAGATACAGGTACTCTCTCTTGAATATTTGAAATCTCAAGACTTATATTGAATTGCTAGTTACAAGTACTAAGAGACAGCTGTGTTTTTATTGTTTCTATCCAGATAACATCACCAAGAGACACTTTTACCTTGTACAGCACAGCTTCAACCACTATCAGTTCAATGCTTGTCATAAACACACACACACATTCTAAATAGACTTTTCCAGACATGTGACAGTCTCAAGCTTTCCTTTCCCACACAAAAAAATTGCACAATGCCAATCCACCATTTTCCTACTCCTAATCCCTCTCATCGAGATATCCTCTCCGATGGAGCCCTCCAGTTTGTCTCCATCCTCCACCGTTGCTTTAACAAAAGACGCCTCGATCTCCTTAAACTTCGCAATGAACGTCAATTGTCCTTGATGAATGGTCATTTCCCCGATTTCCTCCCACAAACTGCTCACATTCGCTCTGATCCCACCTGGAAATGCGCCCCTCCTGGCCCTGGTCTTCAAGACAGAAGAGTGGAGATTACTGGCCCTGTAGATAGAAAAATGGTAATCAATGCCCTCAACTGTGGTGCCAAGACCTTTATGGCTGACTTTGAAGACGCCAATTCCCCTACTTGGGAGAACTGCATTGCTGGCCAGTACAATTTGAGGGATGCTGTCCGTCGTACCATCTCTTACACCAATCCATCCAACAACAAAGTGTACAGATTGGCCAAACAACCTGCTGTCCTCATTGTGAGACCTCGTGGATGGCATTTGGATGAAGTGCACCTCACCATCGATGGACAGCCTTGCTCTGCTTCACTCTTTGACTTTGGCATTTACTTTTACCACAATGCAAAACAATCCATCCAAAATGGTCATGGCCCTTACTTTTACCTTCCCAAATTAGAAACTCACCTTGAAGCACGCCTTTGGAACGATGTGTTCAACATGGCACAGGATATAATCAACATTCCACGGGGAACCATCCGAGCCACTGTGCTCATCGAAACCATCCTTGCTGCCTTTGAGATGGATGAAATTCTCTATGAATTGCGTGATCATTCTGCTGGTCTCAATTGTGGTCGTTGGGATTACATTTTTAGTTTAATCAAGAAGTTTAGGAATGATTCTCGCTTCGTACTTCCTGACCGTGGTGCTGTTACCATGAAAGTACCCTTTATGGATGCCTATGTCAAACTCCTCATTCAAACCTGCCACAAGCGAGGCGTCCATGCAATGGGCGGAATGGCTGCTCAGATTCCAGTCAAGAACGATGTTACCAAGAATGAACTTGCCATGAGTCAAGTCAAATTGGATAAAGAGCGTGAAGTGCTTGCTGGTCATGATGGTACGTGGGTGGCTCATCCTGCCCTGGTTGCTGTTGCTCAAAGTGTATTTGATGTGCACATGCCTGGTCCTAATCAATTGCACGTCTTGACCAATGTGGTGGTCAATTCAAGAGATTTGTTGAATACTCATGTGTTTGGTGGATTTGTTACTGAGCACGGTTTGAAGGAGAATATCCGTGTGAGTCTCATGTACACAGAGCACTGGTTGCGTGGTGTTGGGGCTGTGGACATTAATGGATTGATGGAAGACGCTGCCACTGCTGAAATTGCTCGATCTCAAGTGTGGCAATGGTGCAAGCATCGTGTGATGGTGAGAGAAGGCCGTATGATTGATGAAAACTGGATTCAAGATATTGTCAATCAAAATGTACAGGAAAAGAAAGAGTACGCAGAGGCAGCTGTGCTCTTGACGCCCTTGTTGACTGGTAAGGACTGGAATGACTTTTTGACCAGTGTGTGTTATGCAAGAATGACTAAACAAGTGACCAAACTGTAATAAAAAATTTGAGCAATGTCTTTTGCAAGTTTTGATGGAGTTGCACTTGAACTCCGGGGCAAATGCCACAATCCACCCTCTACCAAAGTGATTCTCATGGCTCATCCTTATGGTCCATTGGGTGGATCCTTTGATAACAACGTCATCTATGCATTGGAATCCTACTTTTACAAATGTGGATACACGACGATTGCCTACAACTCTAGGGGCTGTGGTGGTTCAGGCGGTCGATGGACATTTACAGCAGGGAGTGAGGTACAAGACTATGCACTGCTGATCAAAGCTGTGGTGGAAGGAACACTGTTGCCACAACTACCACCTGCAAGTTCACTAGTTTGTATGGGATATTCTTATGGAGGATTGATTGCAAGTGCAGCCTACAATCAGCACACACCCAGCATTCCTACCAGGGTGTTGATCGTGTCTCCACCTCTTCCCATGGTCATTCCATTAACGTGTTTTGCTTACAGAGAATGGCCAACTCTTCCTGCTGATACTTTTACTATAATTGGAACGCGTGATCAGTTTTGTGGGAGTGAACGGTATAGGCAGTGGTGCACCAGTCGTCAATTGGAAGCACATGTGGTACAAGATGCAGATCATTTTTGGCAGAGGCAAGAACGCAAATTGTGTGAGTCTGTAGCACAATGGCTAGGTCGTTAGGGGGGGGGGGGGTTTATTCACTAGCGTCTGCATTAATATCTGCGCTTGGTTTCCTTGATTCCCTTCCAGCAACTGTTGACACCCTTCAACACACCATCTTCAGGGAACAAATCACGCTTAGTGAATCCAACAGTAATGTGAGGCCAGAATGCTTCAGGATCAAATAAAGCTGGATCACCACCCTTTTGCTTGTAGGCACGCCACACTGCCCAACGAATGTTTTGCAAGTCTTTACTCTTGGTGACGATATAGTAGACAGTATCACCATTTGCACGGCCTCTACCAAGGCATTTCACCTGAAAAGAAGCACGCTGAATACGATGCCTTTTAGCAATGGATTCAATCTCCTTGATGGTCAATTTCTTGGAGAGAACCTTGTCAAACTCTGGTGGAGTGATGACGGTAATGTGAGACTCTGCACGGTTTTGGAGATTGCCCTTGTGCATCTTTTTAAGGCCTTCAAAGATTGGTTTGACGGTGTTGTAATTGAGGGTTTGTTGCAACCAACTACCAAATGGTTTGGGAGTAGAGAATGAAGCAAAGGCAATTCTACTGGTTTGATGGATGGATGAGGAGAGTGAGATTGGGCGGTCAGCTGCTGTAACTACGGCAGCGAGCAAAGAGAGGCAAAGGGTGGCTGGGAGGAAGCGCATCGTTAAAAAAAGCGTAGTTGGTGTGGGCTGGCGTAAAAGTTTCTAATGGAATTTGTGAAAATGGAAAGTTTTTTTTTTCCTGTCAAAGGCGTCAGAGCTCATCGTGCTCCTCTTCTGGATAATTAAATGAGGGTGGATCGTGTGGTAGGAGGCGCGTGAGGATATCTGCTGAGAGTTGATGGAGGTCTGTGAGGAGATTGAGGTTGAGGGCTTGTCTGTGAATGTCAATAAAGGGTTGCTTGGCTGATCGATGGATGGTTGCAAGGAGATGATCACTGTGAGAAGAGCGACCCCACACAAGATTGACTTTCCCACGGGATGTGGGTGCTACACTTGCTAATGTGTCCAAGAGTGCCTTGTCTTTGATGGGATCATCAATAAAGAGGAAGGCGAGAGCAAGGGGACTTTGAAGGTAGGAACCAATGTTGAACATGTCAAGTTCAGCAAGTACAGGAAACTGATAGGTAGCGACCAATTCACTGAGGGTTTCAGGAGTAAAGGATTCGTAGTTGATTTCCTTGGAAATGAGTGATTCTTTTCTATAGGTTTTGTGTATCGAGAGTGTGGGATGGTTATAAGCATCCATAGCATATGCAACGATGATGTTGGAGAAGCGTTTAGCCACAGGTTTCAAAGCATCCAACTGTTCATTTGATGAAATGTGCGCGACAACCACTGTGGGAGACATGCCAAGTAATCCATCCACGCTATAAGTGGTCAATGGAACAAGTGAAGGTAGTTGAAGGCGCTGCAAGTGGCTGATAAAGGCAGATTTGGTGTGTGCACCTTCATAAGCACGGCCTTGAGCATTTTTGTAAACAAAGATGGCTGGCAGGTGTACCAAATGTCCACAAAGTGATGAATGTCGCTTACAATCAACCGTAGCAAAGGAAAAGGAGGCATCATCACCCAACTGATTGACTGCGAATTCGAAATGATGATCAATTTGCAGGGATGATGGGCTATCAGCTGAAGCATAGTGCACCATCACGTGCTTATCCTGCTGGATAAAGTGTCCAAAGGTGTCTGGTGTGAGTTGCGTGAGGTGAGCGGCAACTAGACTAGGCAGCAAGAGGATCAAGTGTGCGAAATTAGTCATTTTTACTATAAAGAGAGGTTTACGCTTACAACTCATCGTGCTCATCCTTCTTTTCCTCCTTGGTCTCTTCTTCTTCCTTCTTTTCTTCCTTCTTTTCCTCTTCCTTCAATTCCACCTTGTTGGCAGAGTGTTCCAACATGAACTTGGTCAAGGATTCGAGGGATCGGTCGCCTTCGTATTCAACAACTTCGTTTGTGCCAGCCTTGATCAATTTGAGGGTTGGGAAACCAGAAACAGTGAAACCTGCGCTTGGTGGAATATCGTTGGCAGTAGCGTCCATTTTGGCAATGGTGATCTTGTCTTGGTGAGCTTCAAACTTCTTGCCGAGTTCATCGTAGATGGGAACGAGCTTCTTGCAGTGACCGCACCATGGAGCATAGAATTCAACGAGGACATCCTTTTCCTTGTCCATGACAATCTTGTCGAATTCATCAGCAACAATGACTTTGACGGGCTCATCATTCTTTTCTGGGATGGGTTCGGACTTGATGCTTGGCTTGATTTCACCCTTGACAAACTTTTCAACAAATTCACGAATACCTTCAGCCTTGACCTTTTCCTTTTGAGACATGGGGAACTTGGTTTGTTCCTTGGGTTCTTGAATGGCGAATGCAGGCCATGATTCATCCAAGTTCAAGTTGCTAGCGTGTCCTGCATACTTGGTGGCATCAATCCAAACAAAGTTCACCTTGCCCTTGTATTCCTTGGCAATTGGCTTCAAGGCATCGATGAGTGGTTGGCGGGTATCATCGTCATCCACAAACAAGTAGGCGAGTGGAAGACCAGCGTCAACGTAGGACATGAAGTTTTCTGGGCCAATTTCATCAACGAGTGGCACCTTGTTGGCAGCAATGAATTTAGCAATTTCTTCAGCTTCAAACTTGCCATCATAAATGACCTTGCCTTCATCGAATTTCTTGAAGAGGACCAAAGCAGGTTGCTTGACACCGTTCTCTTCGGCACTCTTGGTGGCTTCAGTGTAACCAAAGACGGCTTCTTCACTCAAATCCTTGGCGACCTTGAGGAGAACTTCGTGCTCATCCTTGTGATCTTCAACGGCGTCATCGTAGAAACCAACGACCACGACCTTGTCGGAAGTCTTGAATTTCTCCAAATCTTCAGCCTTGACTTCAGAGAGCACTGGAAGAGTCTTCTTCTTCAAGTGAGCAACAATGGCATCAGACTTGCGGGCACCACTGTAATCAGTGGACTTACCACCATTAAAGACCTTGACGGTAGGGTAGCCTTGGACGTCGTGTTCAGAGCACAAATCGCGTTCCTCAGTACAATCAATCTTGGCAAGAGTGATCTCGGTGTCTTTAAGTTCTTCAGCGGCCTTTTCGTATTCAGGGGCTAGATAGAGAGAGGATGAATGGAGTAAAAAAGAGAGATGAGGACTTACCGAGAGACTTGCAATGTCCACACCATGGAGCATAAAACTTGACCATGACCAATTTGTCATCAGCCACAACTGATTTGAAATTGTCCTTGTCCAAGACGACAACGTGATCAGATGCTTGCACGAGAGCACTGGCTGCTGCCAAGATACTAATGACGGAGAGTGCGAATTGCATGCGAGATTGTGTGTGTGTGAGATAAAAGCAAAGAAGAAGATTATGTGTGGGAAGTGGACTGGCAGAATTTTTCAACTTTTTTTCGCAACGAGTGTTGGGAGCTTTTGAGTGGCTTGCGGCTACGGACAACAGTTCCATTTGGTTCGATTCCTACAATATGCAAATTGGACAAAGGTATCAGGATTAGGACAGATTTGGATTGATCATGGGTAGTGTGTGGAACGTAGGACCACTCGCGTTGTTTTCTTTAATTGGGATTATGAAATCCTGCTTACTGAGCGGGCACCGCCGCATCAACACGGTTGGAACGCATCTATGGACCAAGATGGTATGGTGATTGTGAGAGATGGGGAAATAATGAGCGTGTAGATATTCGTATTCATTGCAATTGGACTAGAAATTGCAGAGATTATTCTGTATTGGACGCATGAACATCAGGAACACGACGCATTTTATTTGACTATGTTGGCGCGTTTGGTCAGTGTTGGGTGTATGGTGAGTCATTGGGACATGATTCAACGCTCATTATTGCTAGTTCCTGTTACTGAGTTTTACGTGGATGCATCACACACGAGCACGTCAGCGTTCCATGACCCTGTTGGCATTTTGGTTCAGTTTTATGGTAGTACAAATAGCACGTCTATATGCGGCATTTGAAGCATGGGAACCCGTTGCAGATCCTGTCGCTGTGGTCATTGTACTGATGGCTGTCGTGAGTTTTGTTGCAATGATGACCGAGTTGGTGGAAAAACAGAGGGATGGTGGGGCTTATATCGCCATTGATGATGAGGATGACGCCATCACCTCCTCCAGTGCAGAAGAACGAGCCGACTTTTTATCCAAGATATCCTTTTCATGGGTCACTCCTTTGGTCATGTTGGGTTATCAAAAGCACTTGGAACTGTCGGACTTGAAGAACCTGCCTGCTAAACGACATCCACAAGTCACAGGTGAGCAATTTGAACAGGCATGGAACAAGAGGATGATGTCGGGTAAACCCTCGTTGTTTTGGTCCATTGCCAGCATCACCTACAAGACCATGTTGCTTGCATTGTTCCTCAAGGCCTTTCAAGACATTCTCGCGTTTGTTCAACCACAATTACTCAAGCGCATGTTGCAATTTGTTGCTTCTCAAAACACTGCTCAACCAGAATCTTGGCAGGTTGGATGTGGTGTCGTATTGTTGATGCTGATTGCTTCTTCCTTTCAAACCATTTTTTTGCAGTTTTACTTTCATCAATGTGTCATGACTGGTATGAATGTGCGTGCTATGCTATCCGTAGCCCTTTACAAGAAATCCTTGCGCCTTTCCAATGCCTCTCGTCAAAAGTACACGGTTGGTGAGATTGTGAACCTCATGGCCATGGATGCACAAAAAATGCAAGAAATCTTTGCCTACCTCAACATTGCATGGAGTGGTCCCTTCCAAATTAGCATGGCACTCTACTTTCTCTACCAAACATTGGGACCTGCTGCATTTGCTGGTTTTGCCATCATGATTATCAGTATCCCTTTGCACTCTTACACGGCAACCAGAATGAAGTATTGGCAAAAGTTACAAATGAAAGCCAAGGACAATCGTATCAAGTTGATTGATGAAGTGCTGAATGGCATCAAAGTAATCAAGTTATATGCTTGGGAAAAGGCATTTCGTCAACGCATCACCACCATTCGCAACAATGATGAACTACATACAATGCGACGCATTGCTTATATTCGATTCGTGCAAAACGTTGTATTCTACATGATTCCAGTTGTGGTAGCATTGAGTTGCTTTGGTATTTATTCCTACTTAGAAACCAATGGACCCCTGACCTCCCAGTTGATCTTTGTGTCGTTATCTCTCTTTAATCTATTGCAATTTCCACTATCCATGTTGCCCAACATCATTGCTGCCTTGGTGGAAGCTTCGGTCTCCCTCAATCGTTTGTACGCCTTTTTAGTTTGTGAAGAGTTGGATCCTGATGCAGTGAGATTCGTTGAGTACCCATTCCATCAGAGACAAGGTGATGTGGATGAAACCATTGTGGCTCAAGTGACCAATGGCACCTTTTCATGGAGTTCCGACACAGCCTTGCAACCCAACCTCACAGACATCAACTTTAAAGTACGTCAAGGTGAACTCTTGTTCGTGGTGGGCAAGGTGGGAAGTGGCAAATCTTCCTTGCTCAGTGCACTACTTGGTGAAATGGAAAAGGTGAATGGACGAGTGGTAGTGATGAATGATGTAGCGCTTGCACCTCAACAAGCATGGATTATGAATGCCACTGTTCGTGACAACATTCTATTTGGTCGGCCCTACAACAAATCCACTTATCAAAAGGTCATTGAAGCATGTGCATTGAAGGCTGATTTGGAAGTGTTGGCTAATGGAGATGCCACAGAGATTGGTGAGAAAGGTATCAATTTGTCAGGTGGCCAAAAGGCACGCATTGCCCTTGCTCGTGCTCTTTATTCCAGGGCCTCCTTTTACCTGTTGGATGATACGTTGTCTGCGGTGGATGCTCATGTTGGTCGACACATTTACAACAAAGTCATTGGACCAGGAGGATTATTGAAAAAGTATGGACGTATCTTTGTCACTCATAACTTGCACTACATTCAGCCTCACGATACAGTTCTAGTGTTGAAGGAAGGCCAAGCAACCGAGTATGGAAAGTGTGCTGATTTGATGGATGCAAAAGGTGATTTCAGTACATTGATGCGCGATTATGTTGTGGGCAATGAAGACACATCCTCTGAAGATGGCACAGCCAGCACAATTGGTTCCTTGCACCAACAAGAATCCTATACAAAGCATAGACGAACCGTTTCATTTGCATCTTCATTCAAGAGTGAGGCTAATGGCCTTGCAGGTTCGATGCAAATGCCAACCTATGGCACTTTGGTCACTGCAGAAGAATCTCAAAAAGGACGCGTCTCCCTGCTTGTTTACAAAAAGTACTTGCTTGCATGCACCGTTTCAGGTGTCCTGTTGTACATGGCCATGTTTGGTTTGGCTCAACTTGGCACCTTGTCTGCCAACATTTGGTTGAAATTATGGGCTTCCTACAACGAAGAGCATCCTAAAGCACCCAACCTTTCCTACTATCTGACAGGTTATGGTGTCATCGGCCTCTTTCAAACTACTTTTATGGGCCTCACTGTACTCGTCATTTACACAGCATGTGCATTACGGTCTGCAAGCACAACGCACAGTCAAATGCTGCATTCCATCCTTCGTTCTCCCATGTCCTTTTTCGAAAGTACACCAACTGGGCGTATCCTCAACAGGTTCAGCAAGGACGTTGCTACCATTGATGGAGCACTGCCTCAGTCCTTTTCAGGATTCTTTTCAACATTTGGCAAAATTCTCATCACATTAGGCGTCATTGTGTTCTCTACACCTGCATTCCTATTGCTGGCCATTCCACTCGCCTTCATTTACTGGACCTTTCAACGTTATTACTTGCCAGCTTCGCGTGAATTGAAGCGCATTGAATCCGTCACACGTTCTCCCATATTTGCACAGTTTCAAGAGTCCCTTGGTGGAATCGCAACAGTACGTGCTTACAAACAACAGGATCGATTTATCCATGAGAATACTCAACGCGTCACCACCAACCTTCGATCCTATTACCCGTCAGTCTCCATGAACCGATGGCTTGCATTTCGCTTGGAATTCATTGCAACTGCAGTATTGGCTTCAACTGCATTATTGGCTGTGATTTACTCTGTACGTGGATCAACAGACTCTGGATTTGTAGGGTTATCCTTGACCATGACCTTGTCCATCACTCAGTCTTTGAATTGGTTGATTCGCATGTACACTGAAATTGAAACCAATATTGTTAGTATGGAGCGTTTGGATGAGTATTCCAATTTACCCAGTGAAGCCGCAGAATACACAGAGCCTGTACCCCCTCAATGGCCACAACGCGGTGAAATCACCTTCAAAGACTACTCTTTACGCTATCGTCCTGGATTGGATTTTGCATTGCAGTCCATCAATGTGTCCATTGGATCCCATGAAAAGGTGGGTATTGTTGGGAGAACAGGTGCTGGAAAGAGCAGCCTTACCCTCGCACTCTTTCGTATCCTTGAAGCAGCAGCAGGTCACATTGAGATTGATGGTATCCCCATCAACACTATTGGTCTTGTGGATTTGCGTTCTCGTCTCACCATCATCCCACAGGATCCATTCATCTTTTCAGGAACAGTTCGTGAGAACGTGGACCCTTTCCAAGAGTATGATGATGCTGAGATTTGGGATGCGTTGCGTCTTTCTCATCTCTATGATCACATTTCCCAGATGGAAGGTCAATTGGAAGCCATAGTGGCACAAGGTGGAGAGAACTTTTCAGTGGGTCAACGCCAATTGATTTGCCTTGCACGAGCCCTTCTCAGACGCCCACAAATTCTCGTGTTGGATGAAGCCACAGCCGCCATTGACCTTGAAACGGACCGCGTCATCCAACAAACCATTCGTGAGGAATTCAAGAATGCCACTGTGCTCACCATTGCTCATCGTATCGACACCATCATAGATTATGACAAGGTTCTCATTTTGGAAAAGGGTCAAGTTGTGGAAATGGATACACCTCAAAACCTCCTCAACAACCCCTCAACACTGTTCCACACCCTTGCAAAAGAAGCAGGGCTTGTATAGTATAAAATGAAGTGGTTTATTCCTCATCGTCCATCAAGCGACTCTCAATATCCTTCTTGTGCTTCTCCATTTGATCCAGGACTTCTTGCTGAGTTGCATTGTAAGCAAGTGCACTTTGATTGAATGGATTCTCTGGGGATTTCTGCCAATCCTTCCATAGAATCTGCTTCAATTGTGTCAAACGCAATCCCTTGTTCTCCTCCTTCAAGCGAGGTAATTCACGTTCCTCATAAGCCAAATAGGCCGCTTTGGCTCGTCGTTCTGGATGACGTTCTACTCCAGAGGCAGTTGCAACCATGGAAGCATTTGTTGAAGTGGCCACAGTCATCAAATCAATAGCATCATCGATGTTACGCGCAGAGAGCGTTGGAACAGGCGCTCTGGCCACCACAGCCTTCTTCTACAGTCCCATGACATACATTCAAACAACACCATACCTCTGAAGCTGACGCTTTCTTCATTTTAGCGAGTTCCTTTTCCTCTGCAGCCTGTAGAGCAGCCAGTTCGGCCTTTTTAGCCAGCTTTTCAGCCTACAAGCACGCCATTGATCAATAGCACCACTGCCACTGTACCTTTTTAGCTTCTTCAGCGTCTTTTTTGTTCTTTTTTGCACCTGTACTCCATTCTGCTGCCTCCTTTTCCTCCTTCAACTGTGCTTGCTTTGCTGATTTAGCAGCTGCATTCGTTGCCTTTTTCTCATTAGCAGCAGTAACCTTTGTGTTTTCTCCCTTGAATTTCTTGGGCATTGTGCAAGTTTTTTTTCCTTTTTCACCAAAATGGTAATTTTCAACAAATCAGCTTCCTCCATCAACTCTGTTGTAGGCCACGCATCTCCTTTTGGAAACGTCCTCTGGGTACGCCCTGTTTGAAAGAAAAGAGATGGAGGAGATTGGTGCTCAATTACCTGACGTGCAACAACGTCTCCTTGATTTTGGTAAATTTGAAAAGACCTTGAAACTCAAATCCTTTTCTCCTTTTACCAGTGCCACGGATGCCTTGGAAAATCAAAACGATATTACTGAAGGTAATTTGACGCGTCTTTTTTCACTTTAAACGCGTATTTAGGTATCTGCAATCCATCCCTCAAGGCATTTCTTGAATTGAACCTTTCAAAGTCAGGAAAGAAGACCAAGGGTGTTGTTTTGGGCGTTTCAGACAAGAATCTTGCTGGTTCCATCAAGGCAGAATGTGGATACGAATGCACTGCTGATGACAATGCCTTTGAAATGGTTCGTTTGCTCCGTTTCCATGCAGGACGTTTCCTCACCCAACTCAAACCTCATGATTTGGAGCGCTCTCAGCTTGGTTTGGGTCACGCTTACTCTCGTGCCAAGGTCAAGTTCAATGTCAACCGATCCGACAATATGATCATCCAAGCCATTGCTTTGCTGGATCAAATGGACAAGGACGTCAACACCTTTTCCATGCGCATCAGAGAATGGTATGGATGGCATTTCCCTGAATTGGTCAAGATCATCCCTGACAACCTCCTTTATGCTAAATTGGTGCAAGTTGTCAAGAACAAGGGCGAAATGAATCAGGAAAAGGTGGATGCTATTGAGGAAGTGGTGAATGATGAAGCCAAAGCCAAGCAAATTGTGGAAGCCAGCAAATCCTCCATGGGTACCGACATTTCAGAAATTGACATGTTGAACATTCTCAGTTTTGCTACACGCGTAGTGAACCTTGCAGAGTACAGGGTCAAGTTGCACGCTTACCTACAAGACAAGATGCACACCATTGCCCCTAATCTTTCCACATTGATTGGAGAAACAGTTGGTGCACGCCTCATCAGTCATGCAGGTAGTTTGACCAATCTCTCCAAATACCCAGCCAGTACCGTACAAATCCTTGGTGCAGAAAAGGCCCTTTTCCGTGCTCTCAAGACCAAGGGCAATACGCCAAAGTACGGTTTGATTTACCACTCTACTTTTATTGGACGTGCTGGTCAAAGGAACAAGGGACGCATCTCTCGTTTCCTTGCCAACAAGTGTACAATTGCCTCTCGCATAGATTGCTTCTCAGAGTCACCAACTACTAAATTCGGTGAAGCTTTACGTAAACAAGTTGAAGAACGCTTGGAGTTTTATGAAAAGGGAACACCATCCAGCAAGAATGCAGATGTCATGCAAGGTGTCATGAAGGAACTTGCAGGTAGTGAGGACACTGGTAAGAAGGGTAAGAAGCGTGGAGGTGAGGAAGTGGTCGCTGATGACAAGAAGAAGAGTAAAAAGAAGAAGGGAGAAGAAGAAGTAGTAGTGGTCAAGGAAAGTAAGAAAAAGAAGGCTGTGGATGAGGAAGAGGAGCCACCCAAGAAGAAGAAGAAGGATGCGGAGGAAAAGTCGTCTAAAAAGAAAAAGTCATCAAAGTAATACACGGAGTGTCGGAGGAGGATCGGGGAAATGACTTTGAGGCCGTGTTTGGGTATCAGACATCAAAACTTGGTTCGCATTCACTCTTTCCACAAACTTGGCATGTCTCTCATTCGCATACGTCAATGGCTATACAAACGCTATGATTTAGACAGATGGTCTGCTGGATTTCTGGTTGTAGTGGTCGCATTGTTTGGTGTCGTGTATTACTTTATGAATGTGATGGGCAACGTGGCATCCAGTCGATCATTGGACAATCGCATTTATCCTATCCTACCTGATCTTGGGTTTGAGGCCCTACCACTCGTGGAAATCCTATGGCTCGTAGATTTCTTTGACTTTTTATTGATTGGTGTCACCATGTTGTTTGCTTTGACCAGTTATGCTCCCTTTATGTTGGCAGCTCAGGCCTTCATGTGTGTCACCTTGGTCAACGTACAGCGTATTACTACTGTGGCCATCACGTCCCTGCCAGACCCACGATTAGGCTGTGAAATCATTACAGAAAACCCATTCAAGAACATTTATTTGCATCGATGTGGTGATGCCATGTTTTCAGGTCACACAGCATTGTACGCCGTTTGTGCCTTGGTGTGGTCGACTTACTGCTATCATGCGCACTTTAAACCCTTGAAGCGTACCTTGTTCATTGTGGCAGCAGTGGTGGTGTGGGCCATTGCTATTGTTGGTAGTCTTTTCATTATTATGAATCGATCGCATTACACCATGGACGTGTTGGTTGCATGGTACGTTACTACAGGCACATGGTACATTATGTTGTGGTTTTGGAATCGGTTTGTCATTGAAGCAGGTCGATTGCAACCAATTGTGTCGCCACATGGTATCAAGAGGAACGCTGTTCGTGGGTGGCGACTAATCGAAACACCAGGCAGCACCACCGCATTGGAAGAAAAGAGCACAGAGTACACAGCATTCGTATAAATATATAATGTTACATTTATCAATAAAATCAAGCACGAACAGCTTTTGCTGCAAATTTACTGAGCATCATATCCTTTGCCTTGAGTCGTTTGACCATCCAGTCACCCACCACACCAAATGGAAGTTGACCATTACCACCAGTTCTTCCAACAGTAACGAAAGCAATGGTACTACTTGGCTTGGTTTCTGTCAACTTTTTACCTTCCAAGGTATTAAAGATGTTCTTGGCAGCAATTTCACCTTGTTGACCTGCAATGAATGCGAGCATGTTGTCATCAAAGGCAGAGGCGTCACCGATAGCATAAATGTTGGCATGGGATTCCAATTGAAGGGTGGATTTGACCTTGATGCGTCCCTTGTCATTGAGTACATTGCCCAAAGTATGAGTGGCTTCAGTGTTGACCTTTGCATTGCCCACAGCAAACAGTTGGAAATCGGATTCAATAGCAACGCCGTTTTGAGTGGTAATGGTACGACTTGATGCAATCCAACCAGCAGCACGTTCTTCATCTGTCACGGCAACACGGTCATTGAAGATGAGGTTGACCTTGAGTTTTTGCAACTTTTCTTGAAGGGAGTTTTGCAATTTTGGTTTGTAACCAGGACCGCTCATCAACTTGTCACCGGATTGCACCAAAGTGATCTTTTTGGCAGGAAAGTCTGTAGCAAGTTCACCTGCAACTTCAATGCCAACAGGTCCACCACCAACAATGAGGATAGAATTGGCTGCTTTGGCTGCTTCATGGATACCTTTCAATTCAGCAATAATGTCTGCAGTAGAATCCTTGAAGGTCTTGCCAGGTACAGGGTAACTGGATCCAGTGGCAATGACCAAGTAATCAAAGGTGACTTGTGAACCATTGTCCAAAACGACCTTGTCAGCATGGATGGCGATAGCGCGTGCTTTGATGTGTTGAGCACGGTTGTAGAGACGCGTAAAGGGCAGGATGATTTTGTCATGAGCAGCGGGTTCGACAATGGCGCGCGGTGCAGAGGGGTTAAAGTAATAGCCGTCGCGTGGGTCAATCAAAGTGATGGTGGAATCAGCATGCTTTTTGTGCGAGAGTTTTTCAAAGAGTTGGATAAAGGAGGTGCCAGCGTGAGAACCACCGAGAACGACAATGTGTTTGGGAGACATGCTTGGGAGTGAGTGAGTGAGTGAGGAATGCGAGTTGTCAGTTTGGGGGGCATCAGCATGTTTAAAAGGAGAAAAGTGGCTTACAAATTGTGACTGCCTCCGAACCTCCGCACCAGCACTTGCTTACAAATCCATAAAGAATCCCCCCCATTACAAATTCAGCATCAATTACTAATAAAATGAAAGTTTACTATACATATACCATGCAAAACTGCAATTACTAATTAATTCATCATATCTCGATAGACTTTTTCTGGAATACGAGGGATGCCAGCCACCCACACTCCAGTATCCGTTCGTAGCGGCTCACCTTCAAGCATTCGAGGACACTTTTGCCAAAAGTAGGCTGCCATAATGTCCACTCTTTCCAACTCACGTTGCATCCATTGTTGCCACTTTTTAATCAATGCATTCCAGTGCTCCTCAGGTTCCATTGCTTGACTGTGTCTCTTGTAACTATCCATGTTGGTCACAAGATGCTCATCACCATCTTGAACAATAAAGTCTTGAATCACATGATAAGTATCATCCACCAATTCATCACCTTCTACCCATTCTTCCATGTGTCGTACACGCTTTTCCCATTCATCCCAATCATCAACAGGTTCAACAGGAGGAGGAGGAGGTGAGGGTGGCGACGACTGCAATGTTGTGCCTCCCAATTTTTGTTCCATCATTCTAATTTCTTTTTCAATTTCCATCTTGCGCTGCTGTAGCCACTCTAACGTCTTGCCCTTCAACTCTGAAACATCTTTGGTGACAATGTGTGAGCTACTAAAGGTGTGGGAAGGATACTGGTCACGTGAAATGGTGGGTTGTGCACCGGATTTCTTGATCAGAGTGGTCGTTGGCACTACTTTGACACGCCGTTCCTTCATCATGGGTGACTTGACGGGCATGCTGGTGGGCGGACGTATCGACCGTTGTATTGGGGAACCGAGTTTACTGGGTTCTTTCAAGGTGGATTGATGCAATGGTGGGCTGTTGATGGCAGTGGAAGAGGAGGAAGCTGAGCTAGCACTGTTGGTTTTACGGTGAACTGGTCGCTTGGGTGATGTGACGAGACTTGTTCTAGAGGCAGATGGTGTGCTAGGTGTGACTCTACCAGTGAGTCGTGTGGGTGTAGTTCGACCCAAAGGAGTCGTGCGTCCCGTGGTACTATTCCTGCTCCCTATATCGCTGTTTGGCGTACTCCTTCCTGAAAATGGTGTTGTTCTGCCGACCATCTGTCGAGTTGGAGTGGGAGTAGTGCGTACAGGCGTTCGCCTGCCCATGGTCAGCAGATTGCTGCTGGACTTCATTCCTTTCCTCTTGGATGAGGCTAGCAAGGATTCTTTTTCCGTGGTTGTGGCTGGTAGACTGGTGGACGAGTGTGATTTCTGCGAGAATAAAAGTCGATTTGTGCTACTGAATCGTAAGTTGGATGAGCCATGTGTTGACTTTGTTGGTGATGGAAGAGGTGATACATCATCCCCATGAACCTGCTGCACTGATTTGGCTCGTAATCTTGGTCGAGTAAGCTTGCCCAATTTTTCCATGATGGGGCGAAGGGTCAAAGTAGTAGGAGAGTGAAAATCATTTCATCTACAACTTTCACGTGCACTGTGAGTCAATCAAGAGATGCTTGCCAAGGATTTCCTACAATTTGTGAACAAATCCCCCAGTCCTTTTCATGCTGTGGAGGAGTGTAAACAGCGTTTGATCCAGGCTGGATTCAAGGAATTAAAAGAGCGAGAGGCGTGGTCATCGCACTTGAAGCCCAAAGGCAAATACTTTTTCACGCGTAACCAGTCCTCCATCATTGCCTTTGCTCTTGGTGGCAAGTACGTCAATGGTAATGGATTCTCCATCATCGGGGCTCATACGGACAGTCCTTGCTTCAAAGTACACTTGTGTTGCATGTTTAACCTTGTCACGTTGTTTAGTTAAAACCCATTTCTAAAAAGGAAAAGGCTGGCTACCTTCAAGTAGGGTTGCAGACGTATGGTGGTGGCATTTGGCCAACGTGGTTTGATCGTGATTTGGGTCTTGCAGGACGTGTCATGGTGAAACAGGGTGATTCTTATGTACATCGTTTGGTCAATGTGAACCGTCCACTCTTGCGCATCCCAATGCTTGCTATTCACTTGGACAGAACGGTGAACGATGGCTTCAAGTTCAACAATGAGACGCATTTGAATGCCATTCTCGGATTACAGCAGGATCCAAATGCACCAAAGAGTGATGCACCACACCATCCAGCCTTGTTGGATTTACTCGGCAAAGAACTCAAAGTGGATGCCAAGGACATTTGTGACATGGAAGTGTGCTTGTACGACACGCAACCTCCTGCATTGGGTGGATTATCCAACGAATTCATTCTATCTGCTCGCTTGGACAATTTAGCCATGTCTTATTGTGGCTTGCAAGCACTTTTGTCTGCTTCTCAAGATGCTCAACTTGAAGAGGAAGAGCGTGTGCGCATGGTAGCCCTCTTTGATAATGAGGAAGTGGGCTCCAATTCCGCTTATGGTGCTGCATCCAACATGCTTTCAGCTGCCATGCAACGTATTCAAAACACTGCAGATATGGACACTTTCCACAAGAGCATTGCTCAAAGTTACTTTTTGAGTGCAGACATGGCTCATGCACTTCATCCCAACTATGCAGAAAAGCATGAGGAGAACCATCGTCCAGCCTTGAACAAGGGTGTGGTGTTGAAGCACAATGCCAACCAACGTTATGCTACCACTGCACCAACTGCCTTTGTGCTTCATGAAATTGCCAAGAGTCATGACATTCCACTCCAAGAATTTGTTATTCGTCAAGATATGGCTTGTGGCAGTACCATTGGTCCCATCGTATCCACCAATCTTGGTATGCAAACCATTGATGTCGGTATTCCTCAATTGGCCATGCACAGCATCAGGGAAATGTGTGGTGCTCATGACATTGACCATGCCACCAACCTCTTTAAGGCGTTCTTTGGTAACTTTACTACAATGTCAGCTAAAATGACTGTGGATTAAAGTGAACCAAATTGAAATTTATAAAACCACAGAGAGAGAAAGTTACATTTACAACAACATTTGTGCCTTTTTCCACGCTCTCTTTTGCTGATCCAATAGAATCTCTGTTGTGTTGAGGACATGCTTTGTTGCATGTGACTGTAGATAACCTGTATCCAGTGCTAATTCAATGGCACATCGATTGTGTAGTAGGGAAATCAATGGCCATGTTGACTGTTCTCCTTTTCTAATCCAATAATCCAGCGAGGCGTGCGTGGGATTCGATATCAATTGATTAAAGTCTTTGAGCGTTAATTTTGGTGCAATTGTAATGTTTCCAGAGTACTTGTCAGTCAGAATTGCTTGAAAGAAGGCTGGCAATAGGCCAACAGCGTCCATCTGCTTCATGCGATGCTTCACTTCAGAGGCAATGACCTTGTAGAATTTGCTCATGAGTCGTTGTTTTTCGTGTTGGGCGGTGGTGGTGTTGAGGAAAGGGGCGACAAAAGGGTTGGCTTGAGAGACGATGAAATGATTCACATTGAACAGCTCTGACAAGCGGATGAAGGGTGACTCGGGCTCCTTGGCATAGTCGCTCCACTTGACGGGACTTTGGTTCCATGACACCACGTTGCCATAACTGTCTTTTGCCAAAAGTTCAGGGTACTCGTAGAGGCCAGAGGAGCAAGCAGAAGCGCATGCTGCACTCCAAATCAAAACGTTGGGTGCCGTCAAGTAATTCAATAATTGTGGCACTTCAAACTTGCGAGTGGAAGACACGGTAATGTTGAGGACGCGTTTGGTACGAGCGTAGGCTTCTTCAAAAGTCAAGTCACCCACGTTGGAACGTACGCACCTCTCAAGCACATGCACATCCATCAAGTAGCCACGTTCAAAGAACCTCTTCATCTTGCGCTTGATGTTTCCCTTGGAGCCAACTTGTTGAAATTCACTCAAGTCGATGCCATCTGAACTCAAAGCAAATGGCAATTCTTGATCGGTGTGAATGCATACCAAAGAGGCAATCAATGCACCAATACCAGATCCACAAATGACTCGGGGAAGCAAAGCATGCTCATTCAACGTCTTGACCACACCCAAATGATAGAGACCAAAGGTGGCGCCACCCTGTAAAATCAGTGCAGAAGACCCAAAGCTTTGTCTTGTGTTTTGAAAGAACTTGCAAACGTGCTCAGTTTCCACTTGTGTCATACAGCCCGTTTCCGCAATGATATCCAGCATATCCACCACCTTTTCAGTGTATTCTTCAATGATTCTCTTGGTTCCCACATGCGCATGCTCAAACAGCCGTTGATCATTGTAACCACCAAGGTTGCGAATGAGACCAGAGCGTAAAAAGTGCATCATGCTCTCCAAATCACCCTTATGCGTTAAATGGCGCAGCTGCTTGAGTCGTCGGAAAATAAGTTTGTAATCGTACATGGAGGAGGTTGGGTCAGCCTTCCATTGGTCATGCCCTTCCAATCCATCGAGTAGAGTGGCTGCGGCATACCATTCATCATGAGAACGTGCGGATTGTAGCCGATCATGTAAATTGTCTTGTGAAGAATGTCCTTTTATGGCGCGTGCAACCCTACGCCACCAATACCGCACCACCTCGTAGATTAAGAAAAAGAAGGCAGAAATCAAAAGTAAACAACGACTGAAAAGGCTGTTGTGTGTTGACATGATGAGCTTTGATGAACAATTTTGTGTGGGGGAAAAAGCAAAGCACTCGTCTGTGTGTGGGGCTGACGGCGATTTGACAGGCCCAGGAAAAAGCGTATCGCCTGACTTTTTTTTTCGCAGACCCGAGCACCTTGCACACGCTTAAAAATGTCTACTGGATTTGTAACTGGATACAATGGCCCTGTCCATCACGAAACTCACGAACCAGAGCCCAAGATTTTGAATACGATCCTGGATCACATTGGCAACACACCATTGGTTCGCCTCAATAGAATCGGTAAAGCAGAAGGGCTCAAGTGTGAATTGTGTATGATCGCCTTCATCTAACAAGTGATTGTGACTCTAGTGGCAAAGTGTGAATTTTTCAATGCTGGTGGATCGGTCAAGGATCGCATTGGAAAGCGCATGGTAGGAGATGATCAATTGATTCAATTGACGCGTTTAGATTGAAGAAGCTGAACGCGATGGTGTTTTGAAGCCTGGCTACACGATCATCGAGCCTACCTCTGGTAATACGGGCATTGGATTGGCACTTGCAGGTGCCATCAAGGGCTATCGTGTCATCATCACCCTTCCTGAGAAGATGAGCCAGGAAAAAGTGGATGTGCTCAAGGCACTTGGTGCGGAAATCATTCGTACGCCCACTGAAGCTGCTTGGGATGCACCTGAGAGTCACATTGGGGTGGCCAAGAGACTCAACAAGGAAATCCCCAACTCTGTCATTTTGGACCAATATGCCAACCCCTACAACCCTGTGGCCCATTACGATCACACGGCTGAGGAATTGATTGAAGCATGCGATGGCAAGATTGACATGCTCGTGGCTGGTGCTGGTACAGGTGGCACCATCTCTGGTATCGCCAAGAAGCTCAAGGAAAAGATTCCAGGGATTGTGATTGTTGCTGCTGATCCTCATGGCTCCATTCTCGCTCAACCTGAAAGCTTGAATGGTCAAGTCACCAGCTACAAGGTGGAGGGTATTGGTTACGATTTTATTCCAGACGTGCTCAACCGTGACTTGGTTGATGTGTGGATCAAGACGGAGGACAAGTCTTCTCTCAACATGTCCAGACGTTTGATTCGTGAAGAAGGGTTATTGTGTGGTGGATCCTCTGGAACTGCTGTCGTTGCTGCCCTCGAAGCTGCCAAATCCCTCAAGGAAGGCCAACGTTGTGTGGTGATTTTGCCAGATTCTGTGCGCAACTACATGACCAAGTTTTTGAA
>QZWU01000032.1:7969-74724 GCA_004114255.1 Acaulopage tetraceros
CCTTCATTCAACCACAATTCACTCCACCATTCCATGGTTACGAGGTTACCAAACCATTGATGAGCCAATTCGTGAGCAACAACGTAGGCAATGCTTTGTTTGGTACTGGCACTGCTGGTCTTGGGATCCCAAAGAAGGAGAATGGTACGGTAAGTGACAAGACCCCAGTTCTCCATGGCACCAGCATCAAAGTCAGGTACAGCAATCATATCCATCTTGGGAAGGGGATAGGCGATACCAAACACACCAGCAAAGAATTCCAAGGTCTTGCAAGCACAATCCAGTGAAAAGTGACCTTGGTTGGACAGTCCGGGAAGAGTATAAACGCGTACTTTGACAGGACGACCATTGTGTTCACCAGAAGTCATCTTTTCAATATACTCAAAGTCACCCACAGCGAATGCAAGCAAGTAGGTGGACATGATGGGTGTCGTGTCAAACACAATGTTTTTGAGACCATCGACGGGCATACGCGTTTCCTTGATCACATTCATGTTGGAAAGAGCCGTATAGTTTTCTGGAACAGTCAAGGACACGTCAAAAGTGGCCTTCAGATTGGGTTCATCCCAACAAGGAAGAGCCTTGCGTGCATGCGTTGCTTCAAACTGCGTGACAACCATGTACTTTTTATCACCATTAGCATCAAGGTAACTGGAACGGTAAAAACCACACATTTCATCATTGTGGATGCCTGTAAAATCCAAATAAAGTGAAACTTGCGTACCTGCACTCAACACTCCATCCAATTGGACAATACAACGCTCCAAGACCTTATCATAGGAAATGTCCGTGGCATACACTTTAGTGGTGGGCGTAGTCACGTAGGCAGAATGGATATCCAAATCAAGAGCATTGAAGGTCAGGGTGGTCGTGTCCTTGAGCACAGTAAGACTGATCTCAACTTGTCCTTGATACTTGTAATCCTTGAAATCAGGTGTAATGTGTACCTTGTAGTTGGTTGGTCGTACGTTTTGTGGAAGGACTTGACGATCCTTTGGGGCAGGTGAGAATCGGATCGTCTTGCGCTTCTTGGAGGATTTGGAAGATTTTAAGAAATAGCCAGCTGCAAGGGCAACTGCAAGGGCTGCAATTGCAGCAGGAACGAGTTGTTGACGCGTCAATGGCATTAAATCAGATGGGAAAAAAAGAATTCATATATAGGTGCAAACTAGTGACCAGATTCTTGAGCCCATTTAGCAACGTCATCACGAGCACGCACCAACCACTTGGCATTCACACGAAGCTTTTCTAAACTCTGTTCCAAAGGTCGCTTGACGTGTGTAGTATCCTTCTTATCAAAGAATGCTTCAATGTCCTTGGCAACTTCTTCCTTGGAGAATCGACTGGTGGATGCCTTCACCACATGGCCAAACAAGCCCATGCTACCAGCGTACATGCGTTCATATTCACTCCAGTTGTCTTGCACAAACTTCCACAATGGATAACGGCCTTCAGAGGTGGAGCTGATGCTGTTGTAGAGGTACATGGTGTCCTGAGGACGGACATGCTCGGAAAGGGAGAATTCAAGGGCCTTTTGAATGGTTTCAGCGTGACGAGATGCACCCAATGCAGCCAATGCCATAATCTTTTGATCAGCAGTTGTGGTTGAAAGATAGACCTTGTGCACAGCTTCCCAATCTTCAGGTGTGCCTTGGGACACAACAATAGCCAATGTCGTACCACGAATATTGGGATGAAGGGCACTTTCATCACCTCCAATGAAGAGGGAGAAGCGACGTTTGGCTTCATCAATGATGACTTGATCACCTGCACGCCCAGCCTTGGAGATGGCAAGTGTGCGCAATTTAGTGGTGAGCATGTCTTCACCTTCAGGGTAATCCCATCCAAGTCCATGAGCAACCTTGGAGAAGAGCTTTTGTTCCAAGCGACCAAGAGCATCCTTGACGTTTGCAGGTTCTTCAAACCACACAGAGCGAATGGATTCAAGGCGAGCAGCCAATTCATTCCACACAATGAATTCCTTTTCATTTTCAAAGCTACTGATCAAGTCCAAAAGGTCAGCGGTGCTACCAACACCACTCTCAGCAAGACTGGCAGTGTCAGCCAAGACGCCGAGGCGATCAGCAGTGGAGAGTTGACCTTCAGCAATGGCACGACCCAATTGTTGAATCTTTTCCTTGGCATAATGAACACGGTAAAAGCCAGAATGCTTGTAATTCAATTTGAAGAATTGTCCAGCTGGTTTCTTGTATGTGGCTTCCCTGGTCATTAAAACAGAATCCTTTTCAGAGAGAACGTGAACAGGGCCAGATTCAGTGACAAGGTTCAAAGGACACCACCATACTGTTTCATCTTCGTTGGATTGAACATCACCAGTGGAAAGGAAACGATTTTGCTTCACACTAAAGGAACCATCTGGATTATCAGTGACATGGAGGACAGGATGACCAATCTTCAAAGTCCACAATTGCATGAATTGCTTGACATCACGGCCACTTTCTTCACTCAAAGCAACCCAAAGGTCATTGGTGCTTGCATTGGCGTACTTGTGGCGCTTCAAGTAGCGACGGATACCCGCAAGGAACGTATCTTGACCAAGGTAAGCAGACAACATGCGGATAACAGAGGCACCCTTGGAGTAGGAAATAGCATCAAAGATTTGACTGATTTGACTTGCAGAGGCCAATTCCACTTGAATGGGATGAGAAGAACGCATGGAATCCAAGCCCATACCACGTTGCATTTCATCAGAGACAAAAGAGGTCCAAATGTCCCATTCAGGGAAAAGATGGTCAACAGCCAACCATCCAACCCAAGTGGCAAAGCCTTCATTCAACCACAATTCACTCCACCATTCCATGGTTACGAGGTTACCAAACCATTGATGAGCCAATTCGTGAGCAACAACGTAGGCAATGCTTTGTTTGGTACTGGCACTGCTGGTCTTGGGATCCCAAAGAAGGAGAATGGTACGGTAAGTGACAAGACCCCAGTTCTCCATGGCACCAGCATCAAAGTCAGGTACAGCAATCATATCCATCTTGGGAAGGGGATAGGCGATACCAAACACACCAGCAAAGAATTCCAAGGTCTTGCAAGCACAATCCAGTGAAAAGTGACCTTGGTTGGACAGTCCGGGAAGAGTATAAACGCGTACTTTGACAGGACGACCATTGTGTTCACCAGAAGTCATCTTTTCAATATACTCGAATTCACCCACGGCAAAGGCCAACAAATAGGTGGACATGATGGGTGTCTTTGCAAATCGAATAGACTTCCAACCATCTTGATGACTTGTTTCTTCCACATCATTCATGTTGGACAAGGCAGTCAATTCATCCTTGACGGTCAATGTAACATCAAAAGTGGCTTTGATGGCAGGTTCATCCCAGCATGGAAAGGCCTTGCGTGCATGAGTGGCTTCAAATTGCGTGACAACCATCCACTTTTGATCACCATTGTCATTCTTGTAACCTGAGCGATAAAACCCAGACATCTTATCATTGTGAATACCAGAAAACACAGCGTGAAGGATGGCTTGAGAACCAGCAGGAAGAGTTCCGTCAAATTTAAAAGTGCAGCGTTCCAATTGAGTATCATAAATAATATCAGTTGCAACGTACTTTGTGTTGCCAACGGCCACGTAAGCAGAGCGGATCTCCAATTCCTTGGAGTTGAGGGTAATGGAAGTAGTGTCCTGGTTGACATTCAAATGAACATCTACCGTACCATCAAAGGTCAACTTGTCCAAATCAGGCTTGAGCTTCAAAACGTAATGAGTGGGAGTCACGTTTGTTGGGAGGATTTCACGTTCATCGAGTGAAGGAGTCAAATGGGAGCCTTCTTGAGGAGTTTTATGGGCGTTCCAATATCTCTGGAACGCAACACCGAGTAAAAGTACGGCCACAGAAGTGGGAATTAACAAGTTGCGAGCAGAAAAAGTCATGATGGATGGGATGAAAAATTTTCTCATCAAAATTCTGAAACTTGCCTTCTTCTTTCTAGTTAAAGTCTATAGGCAGCCAAAGAGGACTGCTGGAGTTTATAGGTAAAAGGAAGGGGGAAAAGAGAGGTAAAGGCCGTGAAACCCATATCGACACACATAAACAGACACACACATACGCGTGCACTAGCTCAAAAGGACCAGTTACACACAACATACCAACCAATTGAAAATAATAAAAAAGAATGGAGGGGGGAGCAAGGGGGACATGAAAGCACGTCCATCTGCAAACATGAAATACTGTACACATGAAACGCACGATCAAGCCTGCTTTTGTTGCTGATTCCACATGCACGTGAACAAGAGGTCACGATAGCATGGATTCAAGCAAGCAGATTTGAAACGTAATTCCTTCAAGGCTGGTACTTTGTTCCATCTTTCCAAACGAAGCACAAGTCTTGCTTTGCGTTCTTGAGGAGTGGAACCAGGAAACACTTGCTTACCACGAGCAAGGTCAAAAGAAACTAAATCCAAGTATTCCTTGGCTTCTTCCATGACAACACGAGCTTGTTTAAGGTCACGTGGAAGGAATTTCTCAGCTTCCATCAACATTTCACGCATGAAACCAGGATGTGGTAATTGAGAAAGCACATGTAAATCCTTGAGCAAACGCTGTACAGCCACACGAGAAATCACGGGTTGACGCAACTGAAGAAAATGAAGTACTTCATTGATCTGCACCAAAAGAGTCGTGATGACGGGGCGTAAAAGCATGGGTTGCATACGTACTGGACTGAATGCATCTGTAAAGAAGGATGCACGCGTTGAAACAGAGGATGACCGAGAACTCTTACCGCTTGCAGTCAAGGATGGTAGAGAACGCGGAGAGGATGGGGCTTCATACAGTGGAATTAATGTAACTGGTGGCAAGGTACCATCACCATCAGGGTAGGTGGTGGGTGATGGGGGTGCCGAGTAAGCAGAGGGACGGCGAACCAGTGGCATAGAGAGCTCGAGCAATAGCTCTGCATGCTGCACAGGCGTTGTTACTGAGGAGCGCATGGCCTCGATTCCTACAGCAATGGCATATGGCTGAGAAAAGCTGCGGGAATGAGCACCTCCCAATAACGGAGGGGCAACTGCGGTTGGGTGATCAATTGACTGAATGATGAGATGGTTGTAAGCGATCAGACAGGCGTGCACGCAAAGATCAAATTGATAAAAAGGCAAGTAGCGAACTGACTTGAAGTTTTTTTGGTATGTGTGTGTTGTGTGGAGCACTACTCGAGTTTCACGGGCGCTTTTTGAGGCGGAGAGCGAAAAAATTGTGACTGCTATGCTCTCTTTCAGTTCCATAGGTGAATGCTCTACTTTGGAACCAATGGGGGTGGGTGCATGCAGGGTAGCAATAATTTATATAGATGAGCCCCCTTATTTAGCTACACTAGAGAATTTGAGATAGAAATTAATGGCTACTGCAACGAGAATCACCACCACCAACACCACTGGCCCATTTTGATCATCATAAGGCCCTGGATCCCTTCTGCGAATACGGTCAGCTCTCCATTTAAACAACCACAAGGCGTAAATCATGATGCCCATGGCAATGAGTGTAAAGACGACACCTGCAATCACGGCTGCCTTGTCACCAAAATTCAATAATCCCAAGGCAAGACCACCAAGAACAATTGCGAAATGAATCCAGGATAAAAAAGTACGCTCATTGGCGAAAAAGACTTTGGGTTCCACGCGCACTGGTACAGCAATGCGTTTGTTGGGGGAGGAGCGTCGAGGAGAACTACGTCTTTTGAACAAACCACCAAGTGAATTCAAGAAGGAATAGTCACGATTGCGACTATTGGTGGAATGACGGCTGCTTGCATCCGAGTCTCTACGTCTTCTGATGGGAAGTAAAGGAGTTTGCTCAGAGGAAATGTCAGGTTGCTTGCCACGATCTTCACGCACAGTTAACCTCAACTCACCACCACTAGTGTTGCGAGAGGAAGGTGGTGCACGAGGACCAAAAGAAGATACAGGCAAGTCCTTGATCAAGAGGGAGTCGCGTGGATTTGATGAAGAATTCTTGCGAATATCCTTGTCCATTTGAGGTAACCAAAAGGGAAGCAATGGTACACGTTCTTCAAGGAGCATGGCACACCCATGAATGAACTTGCTGAATTTGGGCACTTCTTCCACCAAATGACTGTTGACCAAATCCTTTACCCATTGTGGTTCTTCTGTTCCTTGTTTCGTTTGCAATTTGACTTCAAGTACAGCATAGGGGAATCTCACAATTTCACTGTCTTTCAAATGTGCAAAGGGATAATCCGTACGAGCATCCACACGTCTCCAATTGCTGCCAGCTCGAGGCAATCCATCAAAATCATCTTCACGAATCATGCTCAATTGAGTATCAAGGGAAATGCGCACACGAGCATCACCAGGCAGTTGAAAGGCAGTTCGATTGTAAAAGGAGCGTACGACTGGCTGCAACTTCTTCTTGAGGATGCTTCCTTGAATCTCATTAGCCAGCTTTTCAAGTCCTTGAATCTCTTCTTCACTCTTCTTGCCTTCCTCCCTTAATTTGCGAATCATCTTGTCCACTGTCCACTCACCTCTCATGAACTTGTTGACATACTTTTCCTTCATGGCAAATCTCTGTTTCACGCTCATTTCACCTGTCCAATCTTCCCGATGCGTCTTGCGTTCAATGAAAATCTCTGGGTTGTCCCAATTACCATACCATCTAAAACGAACTGCTTCCGCACCCTCCGTCTTTTCCAATCTCCCTTGATACAATTCCAAGTTGGCATTATCAAAGTAAATACTGGAAATGGCTGGATCCACATCCTTGTCTGCATCACCATCACGTGAAGCATTAAACACCAACACTGGCAAGTACTTGAGAATAAAGCATTTGAGTTCAAACACATTGTCTGGATGCACCCAATACTTTGTGGTACGACGTACAAAGTTCTGAGCAGCTGAGCCACCACCACCAACTGGTGCCGTTACAGGTTGTCCACGCGTACGCACAGAATCATATAAACGAGAGAGTTTGAGAATCAACTTGTCGAAATCTTGCTTGTAAAAGGGTCGATCATTCAATCTAACGAGAAAGATGGGCTGAATGGGCGTTGAAGCGTGCTTGTCGTGCTTCTTCATAATCTTGAGGAACCCTGTGTAATTCAACCTTGCAAACCGCTGCAATTCATTCACCTCTGCAATGACTCTATTGATTTCTGCTTCAATCTCCTCATACTCGTCTTCCTCAACGCTCTTGCCCTTGATTTTGATTGTGCGATCTTGGCAATACTGTACACGGCGTTCAATCTCCCCAAATTTGATGCCTTGAAATGAGTCTACCTTGTCCAATTCTCTTTCTAATAATTGAAAGAAGGCCTCGTTGGCCTCCTTTGTGACTTCAGGAGGAACAGTGGAGGAGGAGGAGGCCTGTTGATGCTCATTATTCAATCGGGATTGCTTTAAAGCACCTTTGAGTGTATCGTAATCAATGTAGTAGAAACGCCATTCTTGATGAATAGCTGAACGTAATTGTTGCCCAAATTTCATCGGATGGAGAGAAAAGGTAGAAAAAAAGATTTTGGAAGGTTGAAATCGTTCCAACAGTTGCTGCTGTCGTGCGCACGTGACCGTCTTCAAACACGCATCTCTCTCTCTCTAAAATGTCTTACTTTGGTGGATCAGGTCCAGACATTACACGACGACGATTAAACAAAACCATTCAGATCCCCACTAGAATTGAACCCAAAGTATTTTTGGCCAATGAACGAACATTTCTCCACTGGTTACACTATGCTATTGTATTGGCAGTTGTTGCAATAACCATGCTGAATTTTGGGAGTAGGGGAGCTCGCGCCCTTAGTGCAGCCTTCATGGTGGTAGCTGCGGCCATCATGGTGCGTTCTTTGCTTGTATTTCGGTGGAGGAGTGAACGTATTCGAAGGAGAGACGAAAACGAGTATGCAGACAACAATGGTCCATTTTACTTGGTAACAGCACTATCCGCATTAACAGCAGCCAACGTGTGGCTACAGTGGGATCCTGAAATGGCTGAAGGGGGTTAACCATCTACTCGTTCACCTATAAACATGTGTCAAAAAGTGTAAACAAAAATCAGGTACCACAGGTAATCCAAGAGATTCAAACAACTGGCCTGCATGGGAACTACGAACAACACCATATTCACTGTGTACATAGGGAATGGGTTCGAGTACCGGAGTGATCATGCGCGTTTCTTGATCACTGACAAAGACAGTTGATGTGAACCGCGCCACAAATTCACCCTTGGATTCCGTCATGCAAGGCACCCATTCCAGTAATCCATGGTTGACACATTCATTCAAACCCAGTTTCATGGACACAATGTCCCTAGAAGCAAATGGAAAGACTGATCTGTCCTTCACTACACTGTTGAACAGTTGACGTGATGCCTTGAGTTTGAGATTGTAATTGGCATTGACATCCCTCTTGAGTATCATGTGATCCTTTTCCTTGAGGTCTCCTGTGCCTGTGGATATGGCTAGATCGATGCACCATACATGACCACCTTCCACCACACCCTCAGCCTGAGTAATTTGATCAGCATCCACTTGCAATTCACCATTCCACACCATCCCAACACCAACATCACTTACAAAGCGAGACATGCGATGAATTCCACTTCCAACAACCAATGAACAATTGAAAGCTTTGACTGTAACCTGGAGTGCATTTAAAAGGTCCTGATAAAACACATTTGGCTTCAACAATTTGCTGGCCACTTGATGCGCATAATAAGCTGCACAAACCACATCAGCCACACGTCCACTGGTTGGATGTTGAGGTGTGGGGTTGAGGAGGTGCGTGTGGCAGTAAGTAGCAATGTATCCATCAATATGAGCACTCATGGTCACTTTGATGAGGTCGCCTGGTTGGAGAATGATGTCTTGGTCAGGCTTTTCAGGTGCAAATGCCTCGGATACATTATTGACGCATATCGTGGTTGGATAAGCAATACCAGCAAGATCCACATCCTTTTCAGTACCACGAAGAGGTTCACACTAATAAGGGGGTGTTGAGCATACAGGAGGAGGAAGGTTAGTATGCCTTTTGCATTAAAAGTTGATCACCAAGTGCACAAAGATGAGCCACACTTGTACCACTTGTACACGCGTTTAATACGTTTTGAATGCATTCTACGCGTCAATTAGCAGCAGCAAGGGTATGGCGAGTGCCTTTGACAAGATGAGCAGCGATTGTGTGCTTGTCCAATTCAGTCGACATTTTTTTATGATTTTTCAGCAGTCACAATCAACCATCTTCTTCATCCTCATCATCCTCCAATGAATTAAAGGTTAAGCTAATGACCAAAGGACCCACATCCTTCACTTGAACTTGGTTCAATGCCACTGCTAGTTTGGAAGCAGTCTCTTGCATCAACGTAATGTCCTCTGCTTGCATGACAGCATGCACTGCATCCCCATTCTCCCTCTTGTTGACCGTAGCATAGGGCCGCAATACCTGCATCATAACTCCAGTATTCCTTGTAGTAGTACTACCTGCATCCTCCGCCTCTTCTTCCTCTTCTTGTAATAATGTATCATGAAGTGTGCTGATATTGATAAGATTGTCTTCTGTTCTCTTCATTATATCACGTAAGCGTTCATCCTCTTGCCTGACCAATTGCTCATGAGAATCTCCATTGTTTGGAGGAAGAACCATAGGAGAAGTCCTAAGGGAATGTTGGAATTTGGATAATGGACAATCACTTGCTCACTGTATCCCTGAGTATTATGAGCTGGATTCAGCAATCCTCTAGACTCTTCCTACTCTGCATCAGTCCAAGGAGAGAGGGAGTGGGATGTGCTTCAGTTGTTTGCGATGAACAACACGTTGAAATCGTTTGACCCATAAAATAATTTTTTAGGGATCTCTCTCTCTCTCTCTCTCTTAGACTACTACTGCTGCCCTTCTGTAGGGTGCGTCACAATCACATCATCAATCTTGAGAATCATCTTGACCAACTGAGTTGCAAGCAAGAACTGCTGTCTCTTGGAAATCAAGGGATCCAACACGTGCATTTCCTTCATATCATTAGAGCCATAATCCATGCAATCCACACCCAATCGAGGATTCTTCTCCACTACTTGTTTACTCTTGACATCAGCCAAAGTTTGGATGGGAGAAAGGCCACTATTTTCAGCAAGGGCAAGAGGTACAGCATCCAAGGCACGAGCAAATGCGCGCATGGCATACTGTTCAATGGTGGATGTTTCATCAGCTGCCTTGTCAATGGCCAAAGAACAGGCAATTTCTGCTGCACCTCCACCATAAACCACACGGTTGTCCCTGATCAAATTACGGACCACACACATGGCATCATGGAGAGAACGTTTAGCTTCATCAATCAACATCTTGTTGCCACCACGTACGAATAGGGTAACAGCACGCGTATTGGCACATTCCTCAATCACAAGCATGCGATCCTTGGTGGTACCAAAGGTGATTTCCCTGATGATGCCAGCTGAACCCAACTTGGCTGCAGAAAGATCTTCAAATCTTGGCACGATGCGTCCATTGGTTGCAATAGCAATCAACTCCAATTCCACACCACCAACCCATCTGACGGATGGAAGTTCACGCTGCATCAACAAATGATTGGCTTCATCATCAAATCCCCATTGACAAATGACCATATTGGCACCAGTGTCCTTGACTTGCTGCACCATTTCTTCAAACTTGCCTTGTTCATAAGCACGCAACTTTTGATATTCTTCCACACTGGTAATGTCCAACTTGTGCTTGGTCTTTGGCTTGGGTGGTTCAAATGGACAAGTGAGGATGGCCAACTTGGCGTTCTTCACCTCCCTTGGCATTTGAGGATGTGAAAATTCCTTATCAATAATGACACCCTTGACCAACATACTGTCAGAGAGAGATCCACCAGACTTGCCAACTACTTTGATGAGGTCAAAATCCACATCTTTTCTCTCCAAATCAGCCACAGTCAAAACAGCATCCACAGCCATTTGAGCAAACTGATCCTTGTACTTGCTGACAATCTTACTACCAAGGGAGGTTTTGGCACTGCGTAACAAGTTGTCCGTGTGATCATGAGACCATTCCACTACATCCGACACGCTATCCAAATGTTGAACAGCAACGTTGCAGGCACGCTCAAAACCATCTGAAACACGAATGGGGTGGATGCCACGGCTAAGTAGGTCCTCTGCTTGTTCCAACAAGGCACCAGCCAACACAACCACACCAGTGGTACCATCGCCAATCTCATCATCTTGAGATTTGGACAATTGCACAAGCAACTTTGCAATTTGATGCTCAACTTCCATGCGATCCAAAATAGTGGCACCATCATTAGTCACGGTAATTTCTCCATCAGGGGAAATGAGGATCTTGTCCAAACCACGAGGTCCAAGGGAAGTCTTGATTATATTGGCGACTGCCTTGGCTGCTAATATATGAGACTTTTGGGTATCTAATCCAGTCATGCGCGTCTTGTTTTGTTGTTCACGGACAATGATGAAGGGACGCCCATATTCATCGGTGGTGTACACGGCAGACATGTTGAGATTAGTAGAGTAAAAAAGATTTCACTAAATGACCAGCACATTTGGATCACTCATTTTTTGTGAAGCTTGTGGTAATTTGTTGGATCCCATTGGGAATGAGACGCGATTAACGTGTGCATTGTGCAAAGCCAGTCACAAGCTGGATGGTAGGTGAATCAAGACGCGTTCCCCCCCCCCTTTTTGACTGGTTGGTAGTGATTGAAGGTTTTAGTATCACAACGCGCAGTGGTCCTTATGCCTTTCCCTCTGCACTGAAAAGACGTCGTGACCTAGTTCAAAGTTCCACTCAAGCAGAGGAAAAGGCTGCTACCATCAAGGAAAAGTGTCCCAAGTGCGGTGCACCTGAAATGTCCTTTCATACCATGCAACTCCGCTCAGCTGATGAAGGTCAAACCATCTTTTATAGCTGTACAACATGTGGCTATAAATTCTCAGTGAACAGTTGATTACCCACGTCGACGCAGATTTCTTGTGGATGAGGAGGTTGAGGAGGAAGTTGATGAAAGTTCTGTTTTTTGAGTTGTGAGAACAGGAGGTTGTTGATGAGTGGGTGGTGGAAGAGCACGTTTGCGTCCATTAGTCCTTGGCTTGGGAGGAAGGATAGGCTCAGTATCTGGTTGCATCCAAGGGTGTTGAAGGGCTTCATCCACATCAAGTCGCTTTGCAGGATCCACTTGAAGCAAGTTTCGAACCAAATCCACTGCTTCACTGGACACTTCTTTCCAATAATCGCGAGGAAATGTGTAGAGGCCTTGTTTGATTTGATCCAACATCTTGGGAGGCGCCAACTCTTCTGAAAAGGGAGGAAACCCACACAAACAAATGTACAAAATGACGCCACAACTCCACATGTCCACTGCTTTTGTGTACTCTCGTTTCTCTGGATCAGGATTCAAGATTTCAGGGGCAACGTAGTTGGGTGTACCACAGAGCGTGCGTAAAAAGGATTCTTCACCCACGATCCTTGCAAGTCCAAAGTCCGTTAGCTTGATTTCAAGACTGAATTTATCTGCCATGAGAATGTTTTCTGGTTTGAGGTCGCGGTGGGTGATGCCACGTTCATGAAGGTACTTGACTGCATGGAAGAGCTGAGTGAAAATGACGCGCGTTTCCGCTTCAGTGAACTTTTTGTGATCAACAATGCGCTGAAACAGCTCGCCACCATTAGCCAATTCCAATACCAGATACATGTAGCTTTCATCCTCATAAACACCATAGACGGATGTGATGTTGGGGTGATCAATAGTCATGAGGATGCTGATTTCACGTTCTACACTGGCGGAAATCTTTGGTCGATTGATGAACTTTTTCTTATCAACAACCTTCACTGCAAAGGCTTCTTGAGTATGACGATCAATGCCCAATTTAACCTGTGCAAAATTGCCATGTCCAAGTGTTTGAGTAAGGATAATTTGATCCTGAATGGCCTTGTGTTCCACTTGACCACGTCGAACGCGTCTAGGTTGCCTAAATACAAACATACGGTCATCCTGGTCCGCTGTTTCCTTGAGGAACAATTGGATTTGATCACCGTGGCGCAACTCACATTTCTCTTTTCCCAGTCTCACACCATTCACAAACGTTCCATTGGTGCTGTAATCTTCAATATACACGTGTTCTGTGGTACGCCTGTCTATTCCAATGCCAAATGTCTCACACCTCCTGTGAATAACACAGTGACGACTGCTAATCAAGGGAGACACGTTCACCACCACATGACACAAGGTGGGATGGCGTCCAATGATGTATCCACCTTTAGTTTCCAACGTGCCTTGTTTCACTAGACGAACACTCTTGACATCAGGGCGTAGAGAGTGCAATAAACCCCAAACTTCACAATCACGATCGAAATCCTCTGGTTCTTTAGATTCCTGAGTAAATACGACATCTGAAGTGAGGGACATGGCAGAGTAATTTTGAGAGGCCTCTGAAGAGTGGGGATATTCTGTTGGTGTGATTGCAAATTGTAAATCTGTTGGAAACAAGGACATGAAAAAAAGTTTGTTTACTGTTGATATAGTGCAGTTGAAACAAGGTTTTACAAGTGGATAAATTCAGTGTTTATTATACTCCAAGTGTGTCAGCCAAGACCTTTTGCTCTCCTATCACTTCTTATTCCATTCAGAGAGACATATAATTAACTGAATAGTAGCAATATTTGACAAATAAATAAATATACATTCAATAAAATTTGCAAGATGTATTACAACTTGTAGCATTTCAAATAAAACCTCTTCTACTCTCTCCATGTCTAGCAACACCTCCTTAACCTCTACCCACAGCCCTCTCTCCTCTCTCCTCTCTCCTCTCTCCTCTGTCCAAACAGACATGCCATTTGTGACTGCTCTTCCTTTTCCCCATCACATCTCAGCAAGATGGATTACGTCAGCGACCAAGGATTGCAGAACCTTAAATTATACCAATATCGCGCAGTAGACAAGTCCTACCTGACGCACTATGTATTACGTCATTACTGGAATTTTGTCGTGGAATTGTTCCCATTGTGGATGGCACCTAATCTCATCACCCTTCTTGGTCTATCCATTGGTATCCTCATGAATGTCGTGTTGATTGCCATCTACATGCCAGATTTGGCAGGCCCTGCTCCTTGGTGGGTCTACATCAGCTGTGGTGTTGGCATGTGGCTTTATTCCACATTTGATAACGTTGATGGTAAGCAAGCACGCCGTACCAACACCAGTTCCCCATTGGGTGAATTGTTTGATCATGGATGTGATGCTTTGAATACTGCAACGGGTGCTTTGATGCAAGCAGCTTGCCTTGGAGCAGGGAATTCCCCACTTGCTGTTTTTATCCTTTGGAGTACCAGTGTTCCCTTTTACATTTCCACATGGGAAGAGTACCACACGGGCATCCTCTACCTTGGTTACGTCAATGGTCCTACTGAAGGTCTCGTCATCTCCACCTTGACCATGATTGTAGCTGGCATTTATGGACCTCAAATCTTCCATTTGCCTCTAGACGCGTTTCACCCTTCCCTCCCAGGTTATTTGAAACTCATTGATTTGTTGGCATTTGGCTTGTTTGTTGGTGTGGTTGCCCTTCACATCCCACCTGCAATGCAATCCGTCTACTTGGCCTGTAAGGAAAAGAACACATCCTTTGCCACTGCTGTCTGGCAACTCTCTCCCATCGTCATTTACCAAGGTGCCATTTACGCGTGGTTGTTCTCTCCCTACTCGTACATTCTTCGTGATCAACACTTTATGCTATTCACCCTAACTGTTGGCATTGTGTTTGGACGTGTTGCCACCAAGATTATCCTTGCTCATGTGACCAAAATGCCCTTTCCCATGTTCACGGTACTTCAATTGCCTCTTGTTGGTGGTGCGATTCTCGTCAACCTTCCAGTCTTGTTTGCTGTGGAACCCGTTCTCACTCCATTCACAGAATTGCTTTACGTCATTGCCTACTTGATCTTTGCAGCAATCGCTTACTTTCACTGGGCTCTGTTGGTGATTGATCGTTTCTGCACTTTCCTCGACATCAACTGCTTGACCATCAAGCAAAAGAAGGCTTGATGCTCACACGCACACACACATTAAAAAAACTTTTTTTTTTCGATTGACCACTTTTATTGAACAGCAAATGAGTATTGCTCGTGTTTATGCCGATGCTAATGAAAAGGCACCCAAAGATTATTGGGATTACGATAATCTTGCAGTTAATTGGGGGTAATGGCGTCATCTTGCCCTTGACGTGATCTCGTTTAGTATTCAAGATTCCTATGAGATTGTACGCAAAATCGGACGTGGCAAGTACTCTGAGGTCTTTGAAGGTGTTGCCGTTGAAGAGGATAGAGAGAAACGTTGCGTCATCAAAGTCCTTAAACCAGTCAAGAAGAAGAAGATTAAGCGTGAAATCAAGATTCTACAAAACCTCTCTGGTGGACCCAATGTCATTCAGTTGCTGGATATCGTGCGTGATCCTCAGTCCAAGACACCTGCCTTGATTTTTGAGTATGTCAACAACACGGATTTTAAAATACTGTACCAAAAGTTCACTGATTATGACATTAGATACTATATTTATGAACTCCTCAAGGCATTGGATTTCTGTCATTCCAAGGGTATCATGCACCGCGACGTCAAGCCTCATAACGTGATGATTGACCATGAAAAGAGGCAACTTCGTTTGATTGATTGGGGTCTCGCAGAATTCTACCATCCCAGTACGCAGTACAATGTGCGCGTCGCATCACGTTACTTTAAGGGCCCTGAACTCCTCGTAGACTTTCAAGAGTACGATTATGCTTTGGACATGTGGAGTTTGGGATGCATGTTTGCCAGTATGATTTTCAAGAAGGAGCCATTCTTCCATGGACACGACAATTACGACCAGCTCGTCAAGATTGCCAAAGTGTTGGGTACGGATGATTTGCAAACTTACCTTGAAAAGTATGAAATTGAATTGGATTCTCATTATGATGGCATCCTCGGGCGTTATCCTCGCAAGCAATGGGTCAAGTTTGTGACTGCTGAGAATCAAAAGTACGCCAATGATGAAGCCATTGACTTTCTTGACAAGTTGCTCAAGTACGATCATCAAGAAAGATTGACTGCTCAAGAGGCCATGGATCACGCTTACTTTGCACCTGTAAGAAAGTATTGGCAAGAACAAGCTGAGAAATTGGAATCAGGGGGCAAGGTCGAGGAGCAAGTGGACGCGTAAACAGAGTTTATATTCTTTACCTGCTTAGTAAGCAGTATGTGCCTCCTTCCCTTCAGCCCCACGTGTATTTCTTTTTCTCTCATCATCAAAAATGTTTACGACTCTTGAAGAAATCTCAAACACCGTCTCTACGCTCAATGCTAATTTCATTGCTGGAGTCACACGTCCTTTGGAGTTTCGCAAAGCTCAATTACGATCCTTTTTGTTAATGTGCGAACAGCATCAAAAGGACATGTGTGATGCTCTTTACAAGGATTTGCACAAGTCTTCCACCGAGTCAGGTGCTGAAGTCCACACTGTTATTGGTGAGATCCACAAACACCTTGCACATTTGGATGCCTGGGCTGCTCCTGAATACCCCACTGTTGGCCTTATTCAAAAGCACAACAAAGTTCACATTCGCAAAGAGCCTCTTGGCACCGTTTTGATCATTGGTCCATGGAATTATCCTCTTCATTTGATCCTTATGCCTTTGGTTGGTGCCATTTCTGCTGGTAATGTTGTGGTACTGAAACCATCTGAAGTTGCCACTGCCACCAGTGAACTCTTGGCTAAATTGATCCCTCAATACTTGGATCAACGTGCTTATCGTGTGGTCACTGGTGCAGTCCAGGAAACTACGCATCTTTTATCCATTCGATTTGACCACATCTTTTTTACTGGAAGTTGTCCTGTTGGTAAGATTGTCATGAGTGCTGCTGCCAAACATCTTACTCCCGTCACCTTGGAATTGGGTGGCAAGAGTCCAGTGTTCATTGATGCTGATAGTGATTTGTTTGTTGCTGCAAGACGTATTGCTTATGGTAAATTACTCAACTCTGGTCAAACGTGCATTGCTCCTGATTACGTTCTTTGTCCAAATAGGGCCATCCCAGAGTTTGTTGAACATTTGAAGAAGAACATTACAGAGTTTTATGGGGAAAATGTGCAAAAGTCTGACAGTTTTCCACGTATCATCAATGTCAATCACTTTAATCGCATCACCAGTCTTTTGGATCGCACCAAAGGCAAGATTGCTGTGGGTGGTCATCGTGATCTCGCTGATTTGTACATTGAACCCACCATTGTTACGAATGTTGACTGGGATGATTCATTGATGGAAGGTGAGTTGTTTGCTCCAGTCTTGCCCATCATTGCTGTGGATGAGGTGGATGAAGCCATTCGTCAAGTCAATGCACGTGACCACCCCCTTGCTTTGTATGTATTTAGTGGTGACCAAAAGTTCATTTCCAAAGTGATGGACAATACGCGTTCAGGCGCTGTTGTGGCCAATGACACTTTTGTTCATGCAATCGTCCCTGAACTTCCATTTGGTGGAGTGGGTCCCTCTGGCCATGGTGCCTATCATGGTAAAGTGTCCTTTGATACCTTTTCCCACAAGCGTGGTACCATGATTTGTCCTCAAGGCTTGGAATTTGCTAATTCTGTTCGTTATCCACCCTTTGCGGGACCTGAAAACAAAGTCCTCAAGGCCGTGTTCACTGGTAGTTTGGATAGGAAGGTCAGTGGGGCCACAAGGGCTGTTGGTGTGGCTTTGATTGCTGTTGCAGGTGCACTTGTTTACTCCAAGTTTGGATTCTTTTGAATAAACGGACATTGTTACGCCATATGTTTTCCCAAGTAACACTTTTTCCTTGTTTCCCATAACCCCCCCCCTCTCCATAGATTGTCAAGGATTTACGCTCCACCTTTCTCTCTGGGCTCACTCTTCCTCTCGAGTTCCGTAAACAGCAATTACGTGCCATTTCAGCACTTGTCACCAACCATCACGATGAATTGTCCGTGGCCCTATTCAATGATCTCCACAAATCTGAAACAGAAGCTGATTTCACCGAGATTGCAGCCATCCACCAAGAATTACATGAGCATCTGACCCATTTGGATGAATGGGCAGCTCCAGATCATCCTCAATTAGGCTTTTATTTCTCAACTTCCGCCAAAGCTGCTTACATTCGCAAAGATCCAAAGGGAGTCGTCTTGCTCATTGGCCCATGGAATTACCCAGTTACGCTCATCTTTTTACCCTTGATTGGAGCACTTGCTGCTGGTAATACTGTATTGATCAAACCATCTGAAATGGCTCCTCATACTGCCCGTGCACTTGCCAATTTGATTCCACGTTATTTGGATGAACGAGTTGTACGTATTGCATTGGGAGGAGTAGAGGAAACTACTGAAATCCTCAAACACAAGTTTGATCACATCTTTTTTACTGGATCTCCTGCAGTTGGTAAGATTGTCATGAGTGCTGCTGCTAAACATCTGACTCCAGTCACCTTGGAATTGGGTGGCAAGAGTCCAGTGTTTGTTGATGCTACTGCTGATCCAACTGTGGTCGCACGTCGTGTGGCCTTTGGTAAATTGATCAATTCTGGCCAAACGTGCATTGCTCCTGACTACATGTTGGTGCATGCCAGTATGGTCAAACCAGTTGTGGATGCCTTGATTCAAACCATCCATGAATTCCATGGACGTCATGTCAAGGAATCTCAGCATTTCGGTCGCATCATTCACACACGCCATTGGGACCGTCTTGTCAAATTACTCACAGGAACCTCTGGTACCATTATGGAAGGTGGCAAAGGTGATCGTGAAACCCTCTTCTTTGAACCCACCATCGTCACCAATGTCACATGGCAAGATTCCCTTATGAACGATGAGTTATTTGGACCAATTCTTCCCATCATTCCAGTTCATGATGACTTTGAAGATGCATTGCAGCGTGTCAATAGTGGTAATCAGCCACTTGCCTTGTATGTATTCAGTAAGGATGATGCTTTTATTGAAAAGGTGCTCTCGCACACTCGTTCTGGTGGAGTGGTTGTCAATGATACTGTATTGCATCATGGTGTGCCTCAACTTCCATTTGGTGGAGTAGGTCCTTCTGGTCATGGCTCTTATCATGGAAAGGCTTCCTTTGACACTTTTACCCATCATCGTTCCACCCTAGTAATGAGATCTGGTCTTGAATTTGTCAATGCGCTCCGTTATCCCCCTTACAATGATACCAAACAAGCCATTCTCAATACAGTGCAAACTGGCAAGTTGGATAGAGGTGTATCCACTACTAGCAAAGTGATCAAATGGAGTGCTCTCTCCACTGTTGCTGGAGGAATTGCTTATGCACTCCTCAAGAGTAAATTATAAACTTACCACATTTTATTCATAACTTTAAGCGAGGCTTCCACTCCAAGGAAACAAGCAGCGTTTGCAGGGAAAGCACGTACCATTGCAGGTCCCAATCCCTTGAACAAGGCAGCAACACCCTCCTTCCTCACCAATTGAACAGCACAATCAGCCAATCCCTTGTACATGCCATCAGGTGCACTTTGAAGTCTTGATTTAAGCACATCAGCAGGAATAGCAACTGTCCAATTAGCCACACCAGCCATACCACCAGCCACAAGGATTGCAAGTGGACTGAGTGTATCTGTACTCTGTCCCTTTGGAGTAAGGAACCTCTTGGTGATCTCATAAGCACCAAAGTAAGCAACTGATCCAGGAACATCTCTCCACAACGTAGCAACTGTACCTTTGTAGAGTGAACGCACACCACCTTGCTGAATGAGAGAACGCGTAGCATCCCATGGACCAGAGTACTGACGAGTCGACCCTTGCGTTCCTTGTACCTGCAAGATTACTTTGACGCGTTCCACTGGTGTCATGAGGACAGTGGTAGGAAGAGCACTGAATCCACCAGCAAAGCAAATTTGAGCCATAGTGAGTTTCTCTGACGCGTCTTGTCGTGCAGCCCATCGAGCCAAGCGTTGCCCCATGTCGTATCCCCAAAAGGACACTGCAAAGATTGGTGTTACTCCAATAAGAGGAGCCACCATCCCGCGATAAAGACCACGGACTCCATCTTTTGCAATAGTCTTTTGAGCACAATCCAACATGCCCTTGAATTCATTGGTAGTTTGAAGGCGTACTTTGATAAGGTCAAGAGGATGGCCTGCAAGCACGAGGCACATGCCACCAAATCCACCAGATAAAAACGATTTCACTTGATCTGGCATTAATGAAGAAGAGATTTTAATTATCACATGTATGCTTACTGAATAAAGAATACGTAAGCAATGACCAAGGTTGAGATCACTGCAATTCCAGTGTTCCACATGATGTTAGTCTCTCCTTCTTGAGGAACACCCTTTGGAGATGGCACCACATTCTTCTTTACACCATCTGTCTTTGCTGCACCACCGCCCTCGAATTGCCCAATTAAAAAACCAGAAAGCGTTGCACGTGCATCTTCAGAGTGACCAATATCCTCAAAGGCTTCTGTGGCATCTTGGCCTGCTTGCTCCATCAAAACTTCTTCGCCTCCTGGATGTTCATCTAAAAATTGTGTAATGTCGTAGACGTTGCCATGAATAGCAACCCAAACGTCACTACGCTTGTGATGTTGGGCCAATTCTTCACTGGAGACGGTTTTCATGGGCAGATGAGGTTAAAGAATGTGCAAAGGGATTTTTGAAATTAAAAGAGGACTCAAGTAACCCCGTCCACAAAAATAGACCATTCTCATCAATGTCCAGCCACTCGGCATGGGTTGCATGGGCTACCATGGTGCATGGCCCTGAGAGGAGGAGGATGTTCGTCATGTGCTACCAGAAATCAAAAGGGAGCTGCCTTTTCCTTCAATAGGGGGGTCATGTGACTGTTTATTGACACTTTAAATGAAAAAGAATTCCAGACAATTTCAACTTGATCAAGATGAGGAGGAGGAGGGGCCTGGGTTTGAAGCATTGGAAGAATGGAAGAGGGATAAAAAGAAGCGTAAAGTATCTCAGACGGTGATTAGAGAAAAACAACATACTGCTGTGCTTGCAGGTTTCATCAAAGAAGGAACAAGTTCACACATTTCACAGAATGACAGTACAAAGCAGCAGCAGCAGCAGCGTGTGTCCATGGTACCTGAGCAAGTTCCTATATTGATGCCTTCTAAAAGAAAAGCAAAAACAACTCCACGCATGACTAAATTACTCAATGCATTAAGTCAAGTGACACCACAGATTAAACCTGCATGACCTCATCTTAGTGCTTCCAAAGTTGCACACAAATGTTCCACACGGTCCCCTTCACCCTCTTCATCCACATGTTCCTTATACTCTAATAAAATGTCCAACATCTCTTCCAATCCAATAGTGTATCTGTCCAGTAAAAGTAGGCACCTTGTCTTCAATTCTTGAGCATACCTCATCAAATGCACACAGCACATCACCAGCATCACAAGTGCATGTTGTCCATGCAGCAGTCTCTCTTCATACTCTTCCTGAGCATGCACTTGTGTCTTTTTCTTCCACTGAACAATTAATTCAATCAATCGATCCAATCTCGCATAATCATCCTGAATGAACTTGCAACACAATCGATCTCTTCCTGACAGTTCACTCGTAATTGTTGAGGCTGGCACGTACTTGAAGAGTGCACTGAGGATGCTAATCACATGTACTTCTTCATCCAATGGTGAGAATGCCCTGGCGTACTTTTTACGTAATTGTTTGTATCCCTTTTGCATGAATGCAGAGAATACATGCTTCAATCCACCCAATTCGATCAGCCTTGTGCAACTCGTTTCATTGGTCAATGCATAATCCAACACTTTAAATGCGCGCGTTCTTGCAAGTTTGTTTTCATGAATCATGAGGAGCATCAATTCAAGGCCTTCACCTTCCATCAGCTTGTCACGGCCAGAGGGAAGAATCACCAGTGCACACAGCACATCAAACAAGTTCTCAAAGAACTCTTCATCCTGACTGGTCTGAGCATCTCTTCTCTTGAATTTGTTCAAACACATGAGCACTGTATCCACGCCATCCTTTTCAATAACCCTTGTACAATTAAAAGGAGAGTTTTGAACGTAAATGGCCAACAATTCACTTGCATACGTCCGGTTATCATCAGATTCAGGCACTTGAATCCTAGCACTTATCCAATCAAAGAATTCTGTGTTGGTCCCAATACGTTCACAAAATACAGGATCAAATGATGCAAAACTCTCAAATACCGTGCATGCAGTGTGCATGGCCTGTTGTTCCAAGGGATTTCTTTCATTCAATTTGCCCACAAACTCCAGCATCAATTCAGGCAATTGTTGGTCCATCAATGCATCCAATAACGCAAAAACACTTGATTGGTTGCCTTTTAAATCAATTTCATCATCAAACCATTCTGCCAACAACTGTATCACATCTGTCCCAATATCCACATTATCATGAACCAAGCAGGCAGTGAGTGCCTCCAATGCACCACTGGATTGTGCAATTTCTGCATATAGTTGAGGTGCTTGTGAAAGCAGAAAGAGATTCTTGAGGACATGATCCAATTCAGCCTCTGATTCCATGAATTTGGAGGGATCCGTTGGGTACTTGAGGCGACACTCTACGTTACGCTGGTAGGACTTGACAAGACGAGCCATGAACCTCTTTACTGTGGCTGAATCCAATCGATCAATCTCTACTTGATCACCCTCATCCACAATAGAGTAAATAGTACGCTGATGATGGGACAATCCATCACCATAGAAACGATCGTCATCCTCATCAAGTGACGCGTCTGCTTTGCGCTTGAGTGGTGAAATCATTTCAACAAATCTTTTTTTTTTCACCTCACATCCTCCCTTGAAGGGCTCTATCCAAGTTAGAATGCAAATCTTTTCCCTCCTTTTGTTGCTGGCTGCAACCATCTCTGCCAAGGATTCTGCTAAAAAGAAGCAAGCAAGAGAGAATTACAGACCATCTCATCCTCCTCTTACCAACATTTGCCAAGCATTTAGACAGACGCCTTTGGCAGCTCAGCAATCATTTGATCCTGCTCGTTACTTGAGTTCCAAGTCTCCATATCCCATCCCATCTCAACAAGAGCAACAAATCTCTCGTCGTGGTTGTCCCAATTGTCGTTTGCTCCACGTGGCCAGTGTCACAAGGCACGGTACCCGTAACGTTGGCGCCAAGGACATTGTCTGCTGGGGCACTGACATTGAAAGAATGGTGCAAACTGCTCAACTCCCTCAAGAGTACTCTTGGATGCGTGGATTCTACAATCCATTGGACATTAACAAGGCCGGAGAACTTCAACAGCAAGGCTGGCAGGATTTGGCCTTGCTTGCTCAGCGTGATCGCCAGCGTTACTATCCTCACATGGAAGGTGCAGGACAAGACTTGAATCGCTTCACTGTACATGCCACTACCTCCAAGCGTGTTCAGGAATCCGCAAAGTCCTATTTAGACTCTCTCTTTGGTGCAAATGGCATGAAACCACGCGTCAACATCCAGCAAAAGAACCATGAGAAGGAATTGAGACCTTGGGACAAGTGTCCAAGGTACGAGGAGGCCATGAAAAAGCCCATCTTCAAGTGGCGTACAAAGGAGCGTGATGCACGTTTCATCCAACCCATTGCTCAACGTTTGAGCAGCCTCTTCAAGACTCAAGTGACCAAGGCAGCTGTAATGGGTATTTACTCTCTCTGCATGTCCCAGCGTGTTTTGTGTGGCGTCAAGGGTCAATGGTGTTCTTTGTTTACTGAACAAGAATTCCAAGTGGTTGAATGGGTCAAGGATGACGCGTATTACTTTAAGCATGGGCCTGGTATGAAGGTGAATCGTGAAATGGCCGCCAATCTCCTCACTGCCATGTTGAAGGACCTCAAGGATGCCTTTAAGCGTCAAGCACCTCGTCCATCCTTTTCCCTTCGATTTGGTCATGCTGAAACCATTGTTCGTCTTGCAAACGTTCTCGGTATGTTTAACCAACGTCCCATTCTTGGTAACCGCAACCGATTGTTGATGTTATCTCGTGATATTCCCTTCATGGCCAACATTCGACTTGAAATGTGGCAGCGTACTCCTCAAAATCAACCTGGTGGTTATATGCCCATGAACCAATTCGGTGCTCAACCTCAGCAATACGCTCCACAGCCATGGCAGCAACAAGGAGGTTTCCGCCTTCAACGTCGTCAAGCATGGCAATCCCCTCAATGGAATCAACAAGCTCAACAGTCTCCTCAATGGAATCAGCAAGCTCAACAGTCTCCTCAATGGATTCAACAAGCTCAACAAACCCCCAATCCTGATTGGGCATTCCATCCATCCTACAACAAGGTGCAGTACAATCCTCAAGTAGCCACTCATTTTAACCCTCAAGCAACTTCCTCCCCTGTTTATCAAGACTTTCAAGATTGGGATGAATTCAAAGGTGGTGTCGATAAGGGCAATTATCCCAACTTGTACGTTCGTCTTTTGCACAATGAGCGTCCTTTGATCATTCCTGGATGCCAAGACATGTACTGTCCTTTTGATGATGTGCTTCGTTTGTTCAAACGCATTACCAAGCAGGATGTCAGGAGTATTTGTCAAGCCAAATTCTGAATAAAACAATAAGAGGGTATTTTTTATATATATTAATTTTGTGAGCTAACTGATCGTTCATAAGTAATGATGTTCTTGGCTTGTACACTGGTCCTTCTCAACTTGACGTAATTCTCACACTTTTTGAGAATGTCCTTGTTGGACAAGTTGGAAAGGTCAGTGAGTTCACGTTCTTCAAGGATGGATACTGCGTCATCAGGAATCTTGCTGAACTCATCAATGTACTCCATGAGCATGTGAACGGCTTCTTTGGCGTAAAAAGACTCATCACGCGTTGGATCCTTGGATTTACTGTGAAGAATGTTGGGTGTAATGACAGTGGCCATATTGGAAATGTCCATCTTATTGCCAGCAGGGAGGTCTGAGGTGGCGGATGGAACTTCTGCAAATGAACAAACCCATCGAAGAAAAAAGAAGAGAGCAAGGGTTAGGTCGCGTGAATCATCTGGTAGGAGAGTGAAGGCGAGATGGAGCAATTTCTTGCGTTTTTGGAAATCATCCGTCTTGGCCACACAAATGAACAACTTGAACAGCTTGAAGGTAAAGAGAGGCTCTGGCATGTCTCGAAGGAACTTTTTAAGGAGGGCGGCGACGTTGATGGCATTTTCCTTGCTTAAATCCACCATGGCAGCATTTCTGTCAATGGCTTCTGTGAGTTCTTTGAGACGGCGAATGTTGCCATTCTTCCTAAAGATGCCTTCAATCGTCATATCCATGGATTTGAGGGCATGAATGCAGTCATTGATGAAAGCAGGCACACGTACGCTCACAGGAACATCCTGCAACATGGTTTCAATACCTGAACGTTCCAAAAGGGTCTGAAGGTCCACTGCAAAAACGCCTTCTTTTTTGGATGTCTTGTTTTGCTTTAAACCCTGTTTCATGCGGTGCCAAATGGAGGTTTTGTTCTTGTCAATCAATTCCAGCAAATCTTCAATGGAAAAGTGTTCTTTGAGCATGGGCGCCATAGTGAGGACAGATACATTCTTCACAATAAAGGTTTCCAAGGCAGAAAGTTGAGGAAGGTAGACTTTGGTGGAGCGTATGCGTGAAGAAAGTGGAAGAGCGAGGGCATGAATTGGTTTGGGTTGAGCAATACCATCAATCACAGTCTGAGGTACTTCCTTTTCTGCATGTCGGATGATGGTAGTGCGTTTGGCTAAATGACCAGTGGTAGAAAGTCGCCTATCCAACTGCTTCTCCATTGGATTAAGTTCTGGTGCATTAGGCACTTGTGGTTTGGGTGGAGTTGGCGGGAGGTTGGAAGGCTTGTTTGGAGGGGAATAAGGGGCTTCTTGAGGAATGGGAGGAAGGGGCCTTGGAGGAGAGACACCAAACTGACTTGAACTTGGTGGGGATGTGGAGAGAGTGGCTGAGCGTGAACTCGTTCGTTCAGCCTTTTCAATTAACATTTTGACCAATCGTTTCTGAGCAAGTCGCAACAAATGCGCATACTGCTCCAATTGTGTCACTTGCTTGAATCCACCAGTGACACCCGTCTTGATACGTGCCTTGGAAGCACAGTCCTTATCGTACAATTCACCCAAGGCTGCATCCAATACTGCAGTGTCCATGAGGTTCAAGAGGGATGCCTTGCAGATTTTGCACTTGAAGCAATCTGTGTGCCATCGATACGTTTCATGTCGGATACAAGCATCTTCCAAAGTAATGTGGCAGGCATGGCAGTGGTCCAATACACCTTCTGTCAAGGCAGCCCTGTTGGCATGAACCAAGGCTTCCACATTCTCCACACGCACAGGATCCGTCAATTCTGTCAATCGATTCAAGAAATCAAATACGGCTGTAACGCTGGCATGTTCCTGTTCCAACTTGAGGGAGGCTGTCAAGGCAATTCGAATGAGATTCTTTAAATAATGGGCCAACCCAGTCACCAATGATAATAAATCTTGAGTGAAATTCGCTTGTTGAGACTGATCTTGTGAGTTGGATAGTATGGAAAAGAAGCTGATAATCTTTTTACAGAGCATCTTTGGCTCTTTTCCATAATTCAAACCAGTAGAATCGTTCACCTTGTTCAATTGAAGTTCCAAGGCATCAATTGCTGAGAATAAAATCTCGACATGTTGGATGAAATTGCCTGAAATGGAAACTCCCATTAAATACGATCCATTGGAGACATGAATGAGCATTTCAGAAATGCAAGCTGCGGAGGATTCTTCAAATGCTGACAAAACTGTCCAAATTTGATACACCTTTTCCTCCATTTGATCCTGTTCAAACTTGAGGCGTTTCATGGTTTGAGGAGATACATCAGTCTGTTCCACCAACAAAGGATCCCCTACCAAAGTGGACAATTTTACATTCCAAAACTTGTTGATCATGTAGCATTCTGGATGCCAGTGTTCGTCACCTTCAGGCTTGTTGATTTCCACAAATTGTTTTAGAATGGCATATTTACACCCCGTGCACCTCCCTGCAAACCTCATGGAAAAATGGTAGTGGCAATACACTTGATTGCTGTGCTCATAATAAGAATCCTGGGGCCCAAAGACAGTTTGACAAACGCTGCAAGTGAAATGGTCCATATGGTACTTTTTACCCAAGGCAGTGACGTAGGAACCACGAAGTGGACCTTGGCAGGATGCGCACATGAGATTCAACCTTCGATAGTAGTCATTTTCACATAGAGGAATAGAGTTTTCATAGGGATAGAACTTGTTGATGACGTTTTGACCACAATCCTAATACAAATTGTTGAATGAAAAGGTAGGGTAATTACCTGACATTTGAAGCAAGCAGAATGGTAGTGGGAATCGAGAGCAGCCACCATTTCACCATTGATGACGGTATTGCAAGCAGCGCATATATTGGTGGATTTACCTTTTGGAGCGAGTGATGTGCTGACTGATGATGCCTTTTGGATGGGTGTGATTGGTGGATCGTTGGATGATGAGTCCATGGGTCGAAATAGATTAGTTGTGTGTGTGTGTGTGTGCGTGTGTGTGTGGAGATTGCACCTTGCCAAAATTCAATAAGGAGAAGTGTGGAACAGGACTATTTTTAGAACAGATTCATTCTTATTTCTTGCCTTTGGTGGATACCATGGGCCGCCTTAGTCCACGACCTCTGCCTCGCACTGTTGGTGGTTTGGTGGTGGTGGATGTTGTTGGAGGAGCCTTGTCGGCACGCTTGAGTTCTTGTGCTGCAAGTTGAGCTGCTTCTATACACAGTTGATCAACCAAGGAGAGTGAGTACTTGCCCTGTATGCGAGCATGCTCTGCCTGCCGTGTTCGTTCCTCTTGTTCCTGTTGCTCTAATAGCGTATCCATTGTGGTGCCTTCCCACTCCTTATCTTGCATCAAAGATTGTGTATGACTCGCCTGAGACAGGATACGCTTCCACAATTGCAGTAATTCTTGTGTTTGCTCCACAATGTTCTCTGTAGCGTTAAAATGATCTCGCATATTGATAAGATTGTTCTTGATTTGCAGAATAGTGGCATTCATGTGCTTGGCATTCTCAATCTGCTGCAGTAATTGATGCATCTCCTCCTCATCTCCATCTTGCGTATGGTCCATGAGCAAATCTTTGCGTCCAAGAGCGTCACTGTCGTCATCAGAAAGCATTCTTTTTCTTGACATTTTTTAAAAATGACAACAAATCTACGCGTCATTCACCTTTATCGATCACTCATGAGACATGCAGAACAGTGGCCAGAGGATAAATTGAGACCAGACAGGTGTTTTAGGCAAGTTTTGATGAATGATGTTGAGAGCAAGTTCCGTCAACCACTGCCAGAAGGCGTTACTTTGGAACAGGCTTTGAAGGAAGGTCAGGTGCAACGGGATGCCATGCAAGTTGTGCTGGATGACGTGTTCAAGAAGAAGGTACGTATTACAATTCGTCATTTAACAGCGTTTGTAGTATCCACTCTCGGATACCATGCTCAGGCCTGCTGGCAATCCAAAGTACTATGACAAACTGTTGGACAAGTTGGAATTGGCAGCAAAAGAACGCGCCAAGACGGGCGAGGATGAAAAGGGCTTATTAGCAAGATTCTTTAAAACAAAGTAGGTTCAATTAAGGCTTTGGTTGCAGCCTTTTCCTCATTTTAAGTTGCCAAGGTTCTAGTGTCTTCACTTTGGACTGTTTATGTTGCACGTGGGCCCCATAATCCTCCAAAAGCTTCTTTCTAGTCTCTTGAACGTATTTAGTGACTTGGAGGGGTTGCTGCGTCATTTGAGAAGCCATGTACTCCAACAAAGTCAACTTTTCCACTGTTCTATCAATGTTGGGACGTGTTTGCTCAGCATGTAGCAGTTGATTCAACTCACCACCAGAATCATCACCCAATTCATCCCAATCCAGCGTACGCGTGAAGGAGGGCGAAGGAGGAGGCGGAGGAGCAGGTAAACGCCAGGTAGGAGGGGATTGTGGTGCCAATTGATGCATGAGGATAGATGCAGCTGGCAACATGCCCAATGAATCTCCTTTGTGTGCCATGGCAAGTGTGGGAAGATGAATGCTGGGCAACCCTTCCACTTCACAACCACGCGCACTCAGAAACAGAGCCAATCGATCGTCACTACCGTTGTGCTGCTGCAAAAAGGAGCCTACATCCTCACCTTGAGTGTTGCCAACTGCTTGAACGCACTTCATACCCTCCAGCTTTGCCCAAATCTGATCAAGTGCATATACATTGTCCACACCAGGCCACAACATGGACACGTACCTTGAGGTCGCCACCACACGATCCTGCAATGCATCTTGACACCTGTGTAGAATCACTCCATCCCACTTGAGAGCATAAGCTGTACGAATCAACTGACCAATAGTATGAGCATCCTTCATGCCCACAACCACCAATATCCTCTTCTTTTCCTCATAGAATGCCTTATCTTCTGATGGCGTCCGCTTCTGACTTGCCAGTACATGAGAAGGAAGTGGAATCTCAGCATATACTTCGAAATCAGAGGGTTTAACGTGTGTTCCAAGTATTTTACGCGTTCCATCCACATTAGTCACAATGTATTTTGATGCCGGTGGTGGATTTTCAAGATAATGACGCGCTGGATCCAATAGAGGCTTACGTAATCGAATATCCGAGGTCACCCCAAGTGTTTTAATGGGATAGTTGTAGGCCAGGAACGTTTGAATGGTTTCATGAGAGTAAATCAGCATACTTTGAGACATGATGCGTTCTTGTGCCCTCAGCCTCAGCCTCCACAATCGACAGACTTGCTCATCACTTGGAGAATTGACGTACTTGAAGGGCGTTGGAAACTGGCGAAGGGGTTCTCTCTTTGAATATTGAGATGCACCTCGGCAACAGCCAAATGACTTCATCACTGCAAAAAAAATTCCCACAGACGATGCACTCGAAAACAATTGTCCTGGACAATGGTACAGGAGCAAGTTTCATCTCTCTTCCTTTTTCCATCTAATCTGGTTAGTTTGCTAAAGTAGGTTATGCTGGATCCAACTTTCCAGCCCACATTTTCCCCTCCATCGTTGGTCGTCCAATTCTTCGATCAGAGGAAGCCATGACCTCCTCATCAGGCGTTCCCCTCAAGGATATCATGGTAGGAGAGGAAGCCTCAGTACTCCGTACTCAACTGCAGCTTTCTTATCCTATGGAAAATGGTATTGTGAAGAACTGGACGGATATGAAGCATTTATGGGACTATACCATCCATGACAAGTTGAACATTACTGATCCAAGTGACTGCAGAGTCCTGTTGACGGAGCCTCCAATGAATCCAAAGGTGAATAGAGAGAAAATGTGTGAAATCATGTTTGAAGAATATGGATTTGATGGTGTTTATGTGGCTATTCAAGCAGTTTTGACCCTTTATGCTCAAGGTTTATTGACTGGTGTTGTAGTGGACTCTGGAGATGGTGTGACGCACATTGTGCCAGTGTTCGATGGTTACTCTTTGCCCCATTTGACCAAGAGATTGGATGTGGCTGGACGAGATGTTACTCGTTATTTGATCAAGTTGCTCTTATTACGTGGTTATGCCTTTAACCGTACAGCTGACTTTGAAACGGTAAGACAGATTAAAGAAAAGTTGTGCTACACCAGCTATGATCCTGTGGTGGACAGCAAACTTGCAAGAGAAACAACGGTTCTTGTGGAATCCTACACGCTCCCTGATGGCCGTGTGATCAAGGTGGGATCAGAACGTTTTCAAGCACCAGAATGCCTCTTTCAACCAGAATTGGTGGATGTGGAATCTCCAGGTGTGGCAGAGCTACTCTTCAACACGATTCAAAGTGCTGATATCGATGTTCGTCCTGAATTGTACAAGCACATTGTGCTCTCTGGTGGTACCACCATGTTCCCTGGACTTCCTAGTCGCCTTGAAAAAGAAATGAAGCAACTTTACTTGGAGAGAATATTGCAGGGAGACACGAGTCGCTTTAGTAAGTTCAAGGTGCAAATTGAAGATCCACCACGCCGTAAGCACATGGTGTTCTTGGGTGGTGCTGTGCTCGCTGACATTATGAAGAACAAGGATTCCTTTTGGGTGACCAAGCAAGAGTGGCTTGAGCAAGGTGTACGTGCCTTGGATAAAATGAGTGGACCCCAGTCATAAACCTTCATTTTTTTTTGTGACATGAAGAATTGTATTTACCTTGACACAATCAGTCTGATGGTGACAGTGGGTCACGATGCTTGGAAAAGAGTGAAACACCAACCAGTGGAAATTGATGTGAGGTTGATGGGGTCATTTGATGAGAGTTATTTTGTGAATTACACGATTGCAGTCAACAAGATAAAGAAGTTGATGGAAGCCATGGACTGGGAATCTATGGAACAAGCGGCTAATGGCGCGTCTTGGACCCTTCTGGAAGAATTTAAAGGAGTGTTGTGCGTGGAGTTGACGCTAAGGAAGCCACAGCAGCTGTGTAGTGCAGACTTTGCAAGTATAACCATCAAACGAATGCACACGGATTTTGCAAAGTGCAGTACAGTGGAGAGTGTCAGAGATCAATGGGTTCGCGGTAAAAAGGTGGGAGATGTGCTACAGATGCAAGGCATTCAAGTTTATGCTGTGATGGGCATCAACCCGTGGGAACGAACGCGTCAGCAGACTATTCACGTTCATTTGACCATCGAATCCTTGGAACCAAGTGAGCAAGTGATGGATTGGCTGTGGGTAGAGGCATGTGTTCAGGATACGCTGGTACAAGGTGCCTATTACACAAATGAACAAGGTGCTCAAGCCATTTTGAAGGTGTTGATGAGGGTGATGAAGGATGTTCGTATTCAAGTACAAGTAGACAAACCATTTGGTGTGCTTGGTACGCGTTTTGTGGGTTACAGCACACATCAAAGCACCATGCATCAAGTAGTGTTGGGCCTTGGAAGCAATACTGTTAAGCGATTGAACAACATCCATACCATGATCAAATGGTTGAATCAAACTGGGATTCAAGTAATGGAAACGTCCTTTTTATACGAAACAACTGCCATGATCAAGGGAACGGGTAATCAAGTGGATTCCATGCAACCCTCCTATTACAACTTGGTGTGTTTGGTTCAAACCTCATTGGATAATGGTGAAATGTCCAGGAGAATCAAGTTACTTGAAGCCAAGTTACGAAGATCTACTCATCAAGTGGACATTGATGTGGATGTGCTTTTGGTGGATGATCAACTTCAAACCAAAGATTTAATGGTGGAATTCATTCTGTTGCCACTTTGTGACCTGGAAGGCTACAAGGAAAAAATGTGTCCTCACTACCAGCAAACATATGGCGATTTGTTGGCAAGTCTTGATCAAGGTGGTGGTGCCAAGATGGTTTATCCTCACATTGATGGAATGGAGCAGTTCAAGAGCAATGCAAATCAGTTGAGCCACTCTATCACCTTTTCCCTTGAGCACACAATATTTATTGAGCCCACCAACAAGGATGTGGTGCTTTATGATTCTTTGTGGGATAGTCAATGCATTCACGACTATGTGGATGCTCAGTACACAGAAGCCACTTTGATGAGAATTCGTGCAAAAATACAGCAAGTGCAATGTCCAAAGTGGCTCAAATGGTTGGTGTTGACACTGGATGTAAACAAAGAGCAGATTCCCCTCATCCTCAATCAACTTTTAGACAAGGTTGCAGTGGTGGTGCTTCGGATGGAAGGTGACCTTGACGATTATACTCAAGCGCACTCTCGATTAGTCATTACACTTTCTTGAAAAGGGGGGGGGGGAAAGAGCTAAAGTTTACCAACTCTCGACTGAAATCCACTGTGCCAATTAGATTCGTGAGGATGAAGACCAAGTGAACTGGGAAGTGGGCCCCATCGCTCCATGGATTGCAGATCAAGTATTTTGCCAACCAACTTGCCCTTTACCAAGAAGCGATGCCACTTTGAATGTACCTGAGTGTCCCTTGTCACCACCATTTCCCCTTGCTGCTCATACTCTACATCGCCTGGAAACAACAACCAGAACCCTTTTCCCATTTCACCATTGTATGGTGTGAATTTAGGTGTCCATCCTTCAATTAGCTGTCCATCTCTCCAGGCTGACCATTCCTGTACCCTTTTCAATGACTGCAATCGATACAACACATCCAACATGTAATACTGGGGTGGAAGTAGTTTGATGTGCTGATTAGCGTAGCCACGAAGTGCTTCACTTGGCGTAATCCATGTAACGTGCTCAATCTCTGCACCATCATGCTCCGCAACAAATCTGCTCTTATCAGACAGAGTATGTAGGAAGAAATGTGTGGACCAACGCCTTGTTTCATGTGTCGGAGTGATCCAGTGATGCACATGATGAAGATCCAGCACTTGTGGTTCAAGTTGAAGGTCTGAGCATACTTGAGCTAATAATCCAGCATTGTCATGAATCTTTTTACGCCAATCCATCACTGTTTCCTTTGATGATTTGAATGCATCGCTCATAGGTTTGAAAAGGGGGATGCCACACTCTTCAAAGGTTTCCCGCAGTGCACAAAGCCTAAAAGGAAGCAAAGTATCCTATGGGAATCATGCACGATGGTGGCAAGCCTACTTTGCTGTAATCCATTTGAGGCCATTGTTTGTCTGCTGCGTCCAAATTCCCACCTAAGAAACCATTCAATCCACCTCATCAACAACTTACCTGGAAAGACGTGAAGACTCCCTAGACTCGATGCAGCTGATCTAGTCACGTCATAAATGCATATCGCTTGTTTAGTTGCCTTTTGAGCAACAATACTTGAAAGTCCTCTCGCTTACCCTGTGTCCTCCATGGCCTCACTAAAATCACACTAGCACACGCGTTATGCCACATACAAATCTTCCTCAATCTACCTTGCAGAGGGTCGAATGGTGGTGGTGGTGGTAGCAGTCATCAATCTTTTTTGTAAAAACATGGAGGTAACCCGACTGCCAATTTTGCACAATTTGACGTTTTGGATAGAGTCCTGCACAACCCGTTCCTAAAAAGAGTGCAAGCTTCTACCATCAGGTGCAAGTCCCACCACTTTCTCACGAGTTGGATCCTGGAATCGTACGTTGCTGCCCCATCTGTTTCTCATCCCACCCCCACTAGATACATCAAGGTGATTCTAGTGATGAAGAGGATGACCTCCAGTCTATTTCAAACAGTATCGTCATGTCTGTGGCTGAAGATTTGGATTTAGAGCACTACATTGAGCACCACCAACCTCCTCCTTCCGTGTCTCATACTCCTTTGCAGTTTAGAAGTCGTGCACACACTCCTGCACCTACCCTTCACGCGCATCCGGATGACCATCATCACCCAGATGAAGAGTTGAAGCGTATTTACACGGCCATTCATACGTCGATTCGTCTCAGACGCAAGTACATGGAGTATTCTGCACAGCTCCCTGGTGATAATCCCAATGAAAGGGACGATTGGCGCGTTTATCCCAACCTTCCACCTCCTTCCTGGCCACCTCCAACCAATGGCGTCTATCCAGTCGATGAGCCCTTTGAATTTGACAAGTGTGAAATTCCTGGTGAGCATATATTCACATTTGGGCTCATGGAGGATGGCGCTTATCGCGTCTTTGATCGTTCCATCACCCAAGAACAAAAGCCCGTTTATTACGTACCAGATGCCAAGGAATTCTTTGGGGACATGAACAATGTACTCAAGATCGTGTCTGATGGTGAGAGCAAGTCCTTTGCTTACCGTCGTATGAAGTACCTTGAAGCCAAATGGAACATGTACCAGCTCCTCAATGAATCCAGGGAATTGGCTGACAGTAAGCGCGTGCCTCATCGTGATTTTTACAATGTCCGCAAGGTGGATACTCACGTTCATCTCTCCAGTGCTATGAACCAAAAGCATCTTTTACGCTTCATTAAAAAGAAGATGAAGACTTCCCCTCATGAAGCTGTAATCAAGCGTGATGGCAAGGAACTCACGCTCACTCAAGTGTTCCGCTCACTTGGCCTCAGTTCCTATGATCTTTCCATCAATACCCTCGACATGCACGCTCACAACGACAGTTTCCATCGTTTTGACAAATTCAACCTCAAGTACAATCCTATTGGTGAGAGTAGGTTGCGTGAAATCTTTCTCAAGAGTGACAATTTCATCAAGGGTCGATACATGGCTGAAATCACAAAAGAATTGATGGCTGATTTGGAGGCTAGCAAGTTTCAAATGGCAGAGTACCGTGTCTCCATTTATGGCAGAAGCAAGGATGAATGGGATAAATTGGCTCGTTGGGTGATTGACAACAAGGTGATTAGTCACAATGTGCGCTGGTTGATTCAAATCCCTCGCTTATACGATGTATTCCGTTCAAGTGGTCAAGTCGCTTCTTATGCTGATATTGTGAGCAACATTTTTCAGCCTTTGTTTGAAGTAACACAGAATCCACGTACGCATCCTGAATTACACGTCTTCCTCCAGCGTGTAGTGGGCATTGACTCTGTGGATGATGAAAGCAAGGCAGAAAGACGCATCCACCACAAGTACCCAGTGCCTCGTTTATGGACCAATGACATGAACCCACCTTATGCTTACTGGTTGTACTATTTGTACGCCAACATGTGTTCCCTCAACCAGTGGCGCAAGTCGCGTGGTTTCAACACATTTGCCTTTAGACCTCATTGTGGTGAAGCAGGTGACACTGATCATCTCACAGCTGCTTTCCTCACTGCTCAGTCCATCAACCACGGCATCCTCCTTCGCAAGGTGCCCATGATGCAGTACTTGTTTTACCTTGAACAAATTGGAATGGCCATGTCTCCCCTCAGCAACAATGCGTTGTTCCTCTCCTTTGATCGTAACCCATTCCCATCCTTCTTTGCTCGTGGATTGAACGTTTCCCTCTCCACTGATGATCCCCTCCAGTTCCATTTCACCAAAGAACCACTCATTGAAGAGTACTCCATTGCAGCTCAAATCTGGAAACTTTCCTCTTCTGACATGTGTGAAATCTCGCGTAATTCAGTGCTTCAAAGTGGATTTGAAGGCAAAGTCAAGAAGCAATGGCTTGGTCAAACTTACTACCTCCCAGGCCATGAAGGTAATGACATGCAAAAGACTAATGTGCCTGACCGTCGCCTCAAGTACAGATATGACACGTTACAGCAAGAGCGTTCAATCATGGAACGTCACTCACAACTTGAATAAACATTTTTTTTTCAATATATGGGAGCAGATCGCAAGCAATTAAAATCCAATCGTCACACACCACTTTCACCTGGTGCTCGGCTTCCTCAATCTCATTACAAAAACTCTGATGAATCTTCTCCGAAACGCTCATCAGGACCAGATAAACCTGTTCATGGTCACCGTATTGTCCGTGAATTATCCGCTGATGAACGACGATCCTTCAACGCGCAAGTCTATGAAGCAATCGAGTCTGGAGATGCTGATCAGATTGAACGATTACTGGAAGACAAGGTGTCTATATCATATGCCAGTGGATTAACCACACCTTTGCACGCTGCTGCAAGTCGTTCCAATTCACAGGTTATCAAAGCCTTGCTAAACTTTGGCATGGACCCTAATCCAACTGATGCAGATGGTAAGACTCCATTGGCTATTGCATCATATCATGGACACTCGGACGTTGCTCAAGTATTAAGGGAGTTTGGAGGAGTTTTACAGGCTCATACACACGTGGAACGCGTTAGTGCAGAAGAATTGGACGCATTAGCTGGTGGCATGAGTGGCATGAGTGGTACAGGCGTGGTTGATGACATTGCATTATTAGGAGAGACCATGTTGGATGTGAAAATGGGTGGAGATGAGGAAACAAAGTAAATAGTCGAGAAGTGAGAGAGAGAGAGAGAGCAGATCAAGCTTTATAAAGGGCATCAACGAATCCTTTGGCCACTTGAGCAATAATGGAGCGATCAGGGAGTTTTGCAGCAGAACCATAAACAGCTGCCATCCCACCATCCTTGATAGGAGCACTTTTGGCCTCTTGAACTGATGTCAATAGATCATTATAGAAATCTTGCTCATGACCAACTGTTAGCATGGTACAAGCAATGTGAAGGGCTGCAGGGTACTGTAAAGCATTCAAGTGCCATCCACGAGCAGACATGGCATCACCCACAGCATAAATGTTGACCTTATCAGAGGTAAAGGAGATTACAGACACGGTTGGATCCCCAAGGATATCCAGTTCAGGAATACTACGGACTTTTTCCTCAATGGCCCTTGTACATTCAATGATCTTTTTGGTACTTGCCACATAACCACCTTCACCCAATCTCACCATGGCGGTCCAACAAGCTGCAATGATGGCACCAGGACGAGATCCAGCCACAGAAGGTGAAGCATAAACTCCTCCCAACCATTCAGTAGCTACGGAATACTGATAACTTCTGATTTGCTTATTTACATACATGATGACGGAGGATCCTTTGGGTGCAAAACCATACTTGTGAGTATCACATGAGATGGAAGTCACGCCATGCACCCTAAAATCAAAGAGATGTTTGAGTGGATAACCTGCTTTGGCCATGAAAGGAACGAGGAAACCACCAAGGCAACAGTCCACATGTAAGCCAATGCGCCATTGACGTGCAATCTTGGCCAATTCAGGAATGTTGTCCACAATTCCATGGGGGAATCCAGGAGCAGAACCTACAATGAGGATGGTGTTGGGATTGATGGCCCTCTTGACTGCTTTCAAATCCACTTGCCATGTGACTGGATCACAGTCCACGTGCACCAATCGGATTCCAAAGTACCCTGCAGCCTTGTCAAAAGCAGCATGTGCGGACTTTGGTACAACCATTTCAGGATGAGTAATGCCCCTCAAATCCCTTGCCATGTCCCTATAAGCCTTGCAAGCCATGAGGATGCTCTCTGTACCACCACTGGTCATACAGCCAGCAGCAGTGACGGGTGCATTGTACATGCTGAGGACCATGGCCACACATTCAGCTTCCATCTTCCTTACAGCAGGAAAGACTTCTGGGTGAAGTGGATTGGCCAAACTAAACATTTTGTAAGCTTCAGCCGTAAGTTCACTCAAGGCTTCTCCTCCATGATAGATGGCGCCGGATACTTTACCCTCTTTCCATTCTGCAGCATTAATGTTGATCTGTTGCATAAGGGCGAGTTGCTGGTGAATATCATCAAGAGCGAGTCCTTGAGGTGGAAGTGTGAGGTATCGAGGCAACCCCGGCAATTCCTTGGCAACAGACGATTCAATTTGAGCAATAGTCTTGGCCAACTCTGTTCGAATCTTGTTTTGTACAGCAGGAAGTCGTTTGACTTGGCGCATGACTAATTGGAATAAAAAGGATCGTGTGTCCTTGAAGATTTGAAGAATGCCCCTCCATCTGAGTAAAAAGTAAACACGGTGTGTTGTTTTGAGCACAAAGTAAAGAAAGACGAGGTTCTTGAGCAATTGAACCTCTTTAGATTGCATCATTGCTGGGAAAGATGATCGTGTGACTGCCATCACGTGTTGATGGACACACTCACCAATTTATTTCGTAAAAAGACACCTGATGAGCTGTGCAGAGAGTGGCGTAGTAAGATTAGGCAGCAAGATCGACAATTAGACAGGCAGATTCGATCCATTCAAGCAGAAGAAGCAAAAACCAAACAACATTTGAAGCAATTGGCTAAAAAGAATGACGCTCAAGGCTGTCGCTTGCTTGCAAAGGAACTAGCTCGCTCCAAGAGGCACAGAGATCGCCTTCATACCAGCAAAGCTCACCTGAATTCCATTGGAATGCAACTACAGCACCAACAGTCCATGCTAAAAATGGCTGGAGTGCTGCACAAGTCCACAGAGATTATGAAGAGTGTCAACAGGTTGATGAGGGTGCCAGTGATTGCCAAGGATTTGCAGGAAATGGCCATGGAAATGACCAAAGCAGGAGTGATTGAAGAAATGATGGAAGACACGATGGATATGCTGGAAGATGAAGAAGAGTTGGAAGAAGAGGCTGATGAAGAGGTAAACAAGATTCTTTACCAAGTGACGGATGGTAAATTGGGAGAATTGAAGGGGGTGGAGAATTTACCCGATTTGGAACCACAAGAACAAGAACCTGTTTTGGAGGACATGCAAGCAAGATTACAAGCACTAAGAGGCTAAGCACTTGTCATCTAATGTATTTCTGCATGAACTTGCGGTGGAAATCCGACCGAAGCAGATCATTTACAAACCTCTTTTTAGGCTGTTCATCTTTGGCTTGATTCCTAAAGATAACGTCCTCATCCCACCTTCGTTTTACAGAGAAATCCTGCTGACCAAACCGCAACAGAGGGTTTCCAGTCATCATCTGTTCCTGCTTGAGGCGTTCGTGTTCTTCATGCTGCTCACGTTGTTCCTGTGCACGCTCTTGCTTGATGCGTTCCAATTCCCTCATCAATTCTTCCATGTCATCCTCCTCCTCCCCCTCTTCACTGGATTCCTCCTCTTCTTCCTCTGAAGCACTAGAAGCCTCAGTGTCTTCCTTGTCCAGGAGAGCTGCTTGTTCTAATTTTACCTGTAGACTGACAGAGTCTGATTGATGTGCAAGTTGTTCAAAGTGTTGTCGTTCAGCCTGCAGCAATTGTTGTCTTAAATCCACGTCACTGTTCTCATTGGATTGGCCAGGTTGTCTAGGAAAGGATTATATCCACAATAGAGTGCCATCATCATGCCTGAATTTCAGTGTAGTATGTGAAGGTACATCCCGTGCAGAAACTTGCAAGGTGATGGCTGTGGCTTTGCGTCCTCTGGCTGGATCAAAGGTGGGACGTGCTGCGGTGGTCATGACAGATTTTTCTTTTTTCTTCAAAAAGATGACTTGGTGCGATTGGATCCTTGTAAAACTTTACACCATGTAGGAGGGGTGTTGTCAAGGCAATCGACAGACTTCCAGCCAACATTAAGCAAAAGGCCAATCTACTTGCAGGTATTTTGAGGCAGTTTTACTTGCTCATTCTGATGATTAGAAACACACGATGCTGATTTCAATCGACTTGAAAACGAGTTTAGTCTGGTGGAAAAAGACGTCATCACCCTCCTGGACAATACCTGGGGCTATCGGAACGCTCTCATGACGTTTGTGAACCATCACTATGTGCTTGCAGACACTTTGTTTACATTACACAAGTCTAGCACGGATGCTGGACCACCTGCATTGGATGGAGGCATTGCCAGCATCATCAAGTCCGCCTCATTTGCTCAAGTAAATGCTGTGCATGATTATCGAGTCATGATGGGAGACATTAGTGATGCACTGCTTCCCCTGTTTGAAGGTTTGCAATCTCAAGTGATTGACACTGTACAGCAATTGAACCACATGATGAAACGAGTGCGTGGAACCATTGAAAAGAGGCACAGAAAGCACCTCGACTATGACCGTCATTTGGACACCATGAATAAGCTGAAATCCAAACATAATGTGGACAAGGATGCCAGTAGGAAGATTCAGGTGCATGAGATACTCCTCAAAGAGAGCACACAGGCGTATGAGCACATCAACAATCAACTCAAGCAAGAGTTGCCTCAATTGTTCAAGCTAAAGACAGCACTGGTTTGCTCCATTGCCAGTGCATTTAGTGCCTTGCAGGTCAAGGTGTCCACAGTGTTTGTAACTCACCACAAAAAGTTCATGGAATTAGGGTTTTATGATTTGACAGTGGATGCCCTGCATGGTTATGCACTTAAATCACAAGAATTGGACTTGTTCCTTGCATCCATTGCAAGTCTGCATGCCAAAAGAGCAGCTGCACGTCCATTGGGAGTTCGCATTACCCATGGCCCTATAAGTGAAACACCTGCACCCATGGCTTCACCTACAAGGGAGGATGTGCTGCCAAACTATGATGGTGAGCAAGTGGTTGAGAAGGTGCGGGAAGCTGTGGCTTTGTTTGATTTCGTAGGTGAATCAGAGGAAGATTTGTCGTTTAAAAAGGGTGACAAGGTACAGGTGTTGGAATGGACACAGGACAGAGATGACTGGTGGACAGGTAGGATTGGAGATAGGGTCGGTGTATTCCCAGGCAACTATGTTAGTTGATCGTACAATTGGTATAAATCAGAATGGATGCCAAAGGCTGTGACATCAGCACCAGCGCCTGCCCCTCTAATTTCCAATCCATTGGGGAATCTGGACGACATGATGCGAAGTACATTATCACTGCCATTGGAGAGTGCCAAGGGATGAGAAGAGGCAAAGGTCTTGAGGGAAACAGTGTAAGTGGAAGTCTGTAAATCCATGGTGGCGACATATCTGAGCACACCTTCACTACTTTGCTTCATATCGCTATAGTGCGTGTCCACTTGATGCAAAGATTCCATAAAATCCTGTACAGATGCAATGGACTGCAGAGTGGCAGGAATGAGGTTGTCTACTTGCACATCTTGAAGCTCAATGTGCTTTCCTGCTACTCGTGACAAAATGACTACTTTGCGAGCAACATCCATGCCATTCAAATCATCACGCGGATCAGGCTCTGTAAAACCATTCTGTTGAGCAACTGCTACGATTTCTGAAAAGCTGTTGGTTGTATTGCTGAATTGATCAAAGATGTAAGCAAGTGTACCAGAAAGGATGCCTTGCATGCTGTGAATGACATCTCCTGTTCGAACCATGGCTTTCAAGGTGGAAATAACGGGCAACCCAGCGCATACAGTGCTTTCAAAGTAAACTTTGGAGGTTGGATGGTGAATGATGGTATCAAAGAGCGCATAGTCTGAAGAGAATGCCTTCTTGTTGGGTGTAATGATATGTAAGCCATGCTGCATCCACTCTGGATAGAGAGAGGCAATAGATGCACTCGTGGTACAGTCTACAATGACAGCATGTGGTGCACAAGTGCGCATATAGTCAATCAACTGGTCCAAATCAGTGGGGATTCCTTGTTGCAAATCACAAGTGGTAATGCCATCCTTGTTGAGGATCATATACTTTGAATTAGCAAGGGCTCTTATGGTGAAATGAGCAGAGGAATGCTTTACAATGTGTTGAAAGGTGCGCGATCCAACTGTTCCAACACCAATCAAGGCCACGTTTAAAATCATTTTCAATTGAAATGATTTTGCATGCTCAAGTTGCGCACCAACACGCTAAACTCATTAAAACATGGCTGGAGATCAAAGGATGGAAATCACGCGATTACAAAGTACAACGCGTTGATGGGCACGTGTTGTTTCCATTAGTGCCAAGTATCACGTTAGAACACAAGGAACATGTCACTATTATCACACATCCAGGCATTCCCATTGCTACAAACGCTTTGGAAGCCCAGCTGGACACTTACTTGGAGGGTTTGAATCGATTCTCCACTGTGGAATTGAAAGAGATGCGCTCCTTGTACCCAAAAAACTGGGAAAAGTACAAAGGGTTCATTTTATTACCTCAACAAACACTACAAACACCTCTATTGGACAGATTAACCCTTTACGAGCAGACCGAGTTGTACAGTGTACTTGCTAGAGTGTTGGATGCCACTCATGTTGCAAGAAAAGCGCGCATCCACCCAGACGATCCAGTAAGACAACCTCACATTGTGCCACTTGTAGGGAATTTTGGAACAGCTCATGAGCCATTCTGGGCACATACCATGCAACACGGCATCCATCAAGTATGGGCACCCATGCATACCATGTTTTCTATGGGAAATGTCCAAGAAAAGAAACGTATTGGCGATTTGACTGTCGACAAGGATGAAGTTGTATTGGATTGCTTTGCAGGAATTGGTTACTTTACCTTTCCACTAATTAAAAAGGCAAGAGTGAAACGGGTGATCGCATGTGATTTGAACGCGTTTAGCCTTGAAGGGTTGAAGAAAGGGGCGACTTTGAACCACATTCCATGGCAAGAAGCTCATCAGCAACCTTGGGCAGCACCACTCATTGTGTTTCATGGTGATGTAAGGGACGCGTTGCCTTACTACAAGCACCAAGTGCACAGGGTTCACATGGGATTGATTCCATCCAGTCAAGTGGCCTATGAAAGTGCCGTCCTCGCTCTCCTTCCACGTGTGGGTGGTTGGCTGCACCTCCATGGCAATGTAGCAAGTGGACAAATAGAACCATGGACCACAACTACCCTAAATGAATTGCAATCTCTATTCCAAGCACACTACCCAGAAATCCCTTGGATTCTAACGGTTCAGCATGCCACTTGTATCAAAAGCTTTGCTCCACATGTGCATCACTGGGTGTTGGATATTGAGTGTCGTCCATCAACTTCTGGGCCAATTCCACCAAAATGACTCGAATAAAACGGCGCTTTCTTTGCCCGTTTGATCTTGTGGTTGAATGATGCGATGTTGAACATCAACTTGTTTCAATGAATCTGCACCAAGTCGATTCCATGGCCACAGAATAAACTGAGCCTTACCATCAACACATGCAAAGGGTACTGGACCATGCGTATTGCTATCTGAGGAATGAAACGCGTCTCCTTCCACCCAAATGTGCCCTGGAGGTACTTGAATAAACTCCGCATCCGTGTCCATCAGTTGAAAACGACGCTTATCCACGCGCACAAGGTCACCAGGAAGACCAATCACGCGCTTAGTAATCAATTTGTTTTCGTGTCGTGGTGACCAAAACGTAATAATGTGCCCACGATCAATAAATACTGCGGATTTTTGCACAAGGAGGACATCTCGCCTTTTCTGATTTGTATCAGGGTTGAGTGTTGGCTGCATGGATCTTCCCTCCACAGGAGAGTAAGTAAAGAGATGATCAATCACAAATAGGGGCAAAGGTGTCCATTTGATTGCAGCCCAAATGCGTTTCATTTCTTTCTTTTTGTTTGTAAAAATGTTGAAACGCGTCACAAATATCGCGTTGAACGTGGTTCAAGGAGCCTGTGCAGTTCACCTGTTTGCAACACACGTGGCTTCCATCCACCATTCATCAGGGGAATCCATGCTACCAACACTTTATGCCCACAGTAACTGGGTAGTTGCTGACAAATGTTCACAGTGGTTGGGAAGAAAGTGGGAAAGAGGAGATGTGGTGTTTGCCATTTCACCAATAGAGCCTTACAAGGCAGTAGCCAAGCGTATTATTGGGCTGCCAGGTGATGTGGTCAAAGTATTTCCTCAGGATGATGGGGATACAGTTTATCAAGTGCCACCAGGTCATGTGTGGTTGACTGGAGACAATCTCACCAACTCCATTGACAGTAGGTCGTATGGACCTGTGCCTATAGCATTGATACGCGGGAGGATTCTTGGAAGAGTGTGGCCACATCCAACATGGCTAACTCAAAATAAAGATGCATAAAAAAAACTTTTTTTGTTTACATTTTTTCATGGTAGGATTATTTGGAGGAGCCATTACATCGACCTCTCTTGATAATTTTACAGATGTGAGGTAATGTGGGTGGGGGGACTGTGGACGCGTCATTTATTCTTGCTAGTTTGATTCGTCAGGTTCCAGACAACATTGAGGCATTCGCACATAATTCCAATCAAGATTCGTTGATTGTGGAATTACTAGAGCCAATTGATGCACAAGGTCCTGAATTACTGAATTACCACTTTGAAGAGCTTGCTAGGCACGATGAAGCCCATTCCGCCTCCATTCAAAGCATCTCGACACCACAACTACCACATCTCCCTCAGGCTCAAGCCTGGTCTTGTATAGGGAAGCAGATGGTGGCTAAATTCAACGCAAACGAGTTTGTGCAAGTCACAATTTACATGGCAGTCATTCGTCTTGTGGCAGTTCAAACTGACATGCTCATCATTTACAACCATCCACCCTCTTCCTCCTCGGACACATTTGCACTTGAAACTTTTACTGCATTTGTTATGGGTTTGAACATACACGATTACAGCCTCTTTAATTAATTACTTTACCTTGCACAGGGTCAAATTTAGATAATCGCTCCGCCTGTTCAACTTCCTGTTTCTCCAGATCCTTCTTCACGTCAGGATCTTGATCATTAGCACAACCGCACTTCCACACTTCATTGACGGTGGAACAGTTGAATTGTGGCTTATCCAATCGATGATTCACCACATTATGAGCCTTACATGCCCACTGGGAAAAGGCTTCCCTAGTAGAAACGTCTGGAGGAAACTGGGATAAAAGCAGTTGAAAGTGCTTCGCACATTGTCCACAGGGATAAAGGCGTGAGAGCAGGTAAATAAAGGATTTTGCAGCTTGGCGTTCATCAGACTTTGGTCTCTTTGGATAACGAGCAGCAATTGTGTGTAAAAGTCTCCAAGTGGAGCGTCCCAACTCTGCACGTATCGTAGCATTGCCTAATTCGTGCATGATTGGCTTTCCAGACGTGATGGGCGTTAGATCATGTCCATCAAGAAAGGATGAGGATTCTTTGACTTCATGGGCGTTTAAATCATTCAATGCAGGTGAAGATGAGTAAGAGAGCATGAGGATGGCTGCAAATAGGAGGATGGCTGCTAAAAAGAGGATAATGATGGAGGATATGCGGCGCATGACGTGTGTGTCTAATCTTTTTTTCTGTTGAAATGTTGAGATTGGTCAAATCAACAACTGGACAGTCGACAATGCGCAGATGGTCGAGCACAGCACGCCCTGCAGTTCCCAAAAGTGTGGCCTATTGGTTGTATGGCACTTCAGCACTCACTTTTGGCACAGTTGTAGTGGGTGGATTGACGCGTTTGACTGAAAGTGGCTTGTCTATTGTGGAATGGAAACCCGTGACGGGTATCCTTCCACCACTCTCTCAAAAGGATTGGCAGGCTGAATTTGACAAGTACAAGCAGTTTCCAGAGTATAAGGTGTTGAATCAAGATATGAACCTCACCGAGTTCAAGTTTATTTACTCAATGGAATGGGGACATCGGGTGATTGGACGCGTGATTGGCCTCACCTACCTGCTTCCTGTCATTTACTTTGCTAGGAAAGGATACTTTAAGGGTGGGCCATTCCAATCATGGCTAAGGAAGCGCGTAATTGGATTGGGTGCCTTGATTTGTGCCCAAGGTGCACTGGGCTGGTATATGGTGAAGAGTGGCTTGCATGAGAGTCTGGCGCAAGACAACAATGTACCACGTGTAAGCCAGTATAGATTAGCAGCTCATTTAGGCGCTGCTTTCTTGTTTTACGCTGGTGCAATGACAACAGGTTGGCATGTCATGAGACAAGCTAAAGGCTTACAACCAGTGGCAAACGTGGTCAAGGGATTCAAAGGAATGTCTGTTGGAGTCTCACATGCAGTGTTTCTCACAGCCTTATCTGGTGCCTTTGTGGCTGGATTGGATGCAGGTTTATTGTACGATACCTTTCCCAAAATGGGAGAACACTGGATTCCTCCCTTCAATGACTTGATTTCTGCCAAGATTCCATTGTGGAGAAATACATTTGAGAGTGCCGCACTGGTACAACTCAATCATCGCTTACTGGCAGAAACTACATTTGGTTTGGTGACTGCTGTATGGATTTATGGACAGCGCATACCCCTTCCACCTCATGTCAAATTGACCTTGCATGCACTCATGACCATGGCATCCCTTCAAGTAGGCTTGGGCATTTCCACACTGCTCTTTCATGTGCCCATTCCACTTGCTGCAGCTCATCAAGCAGGCTCATTGGTCTTGTTGACTATTGCTTTGCGACTCTCCTTCCTTTTACGTACGCCCAGAGCGCTTAAAATGCTTTGATAGTAATAAGATTTATTCTTCAAATCGAACATGCTCAGTTGAAGCAGGCATTTGAGCAGCATAACCTTGGAACTGGTAATCGATGCCTAATTCCTGTAATTTCTGTCGCTTAGCATTCTCTTTGTTGACTAATCGTTGCTGTATTTTACGCACTTGTTCTGCTGTTTTGGGTGCATTGTGCTGCTCTCGTGCAATTTTTTGAAAGGGTACAACACGAAACTTGCGATTAGCACCTTTAAACAAGTCTGGATGCACCTTTTCAGGAGGAACGACACTGCATTTGAGAATATGATTGTACAAGAGGTAATTGTTCATGGTTTCAGCAACGACTTGTGCCACTTGGACTGAATCAAACTCAATAAAGGCGTAATGCTTGGAGTGACCAGTCTTTTTGTTGCGAGAAAGACGCAAACGCGTCACCGTACCAAATTGACTAAAGTAGGCACGCATTTCCTCTTCATAAAAACCATGAGGAATGCGTCCGAGGTAAATAACGCCTGGTTCATCATTTTGAGTGGTTGTGGGTAACTTGGTGGGCTTTTTAGGGAGATGGCGTGCCTCAACGCGTGGTGCATCATCTGTCTCATCTTCACTGGAGGATGCTTCACCTTCACTGCTATCCACACCAAGGAAAATCACGTCTTCTTGAGGGGTAGGTTCGTCTGTGTTGATTCGCTTGGACATTTTTTTTGTGGTGGAAACGAGAAAAAAAAATCTGTAAATGGAAGACAATTCAACTGATGTATGCATGCATACAGTGGTCCAATTGACCAATCGATTAGGAAATCAAACCACCAGAGTTTGAATCAGCCTTTGCAAAACAAATTCATCAGAAAACAAACGTATTTGAACTTGTTGTGTGTGGGTTGTGATTGCGTTTAGAATTCTGATGATGGTCCAAACAATCGAACAGATGTACGCCATCATACCTCAATGCCTTACAATGTTTGCTAGGATGGATACGTTACAGGTGCACGTTTGACCAGCATAACGACATTGGGAGATCCCACGCCCGCTTCCACTAGAACAAGCACAGGACGCAATTTTATTACTCCTTCAGTTGAGAGGAACACGGGTGGAACACGCAGACGCCTTCGAATTGGTGGTTCAGCTAGACGCGTGCAACCTGGTGAAAATGTAGAGGATGATGAGGAACAAAGTGTAGAAAAGGTGCAGGAACAATTACCTTCAGACGTTGCGGTTGAAGAGCAACCAGCACTCATGGAACCACCTGCTGCCCCTGTGAAGGTGGAGGAGGCACGCTCACCACAATCACCCGTCGATTATGAAGTACCCATCAAGGATGAGCCTAAAAAGAATGACCGTGCCTCCATGGATTCAGATACATCAGAAAGGAAAAGCAATGGTTTCTCATTCCCGGATCTTCGAGTCAAAGACCGCGTATTTTACAAATTGAACAAGTTGGGCAAAGGAGGTTTCAGCATCGTTTATCGCGTTCTTGCTCCCAACAAAAAGATTTATGCCTTGAAGCGCATCAACCTGACACGACGCAGCAAACAAAACATCAGTGACATTATGAATGAAATCAACTTGATGGAATCCTTGTCAGGGAACATGCGCATCATTCAACTTTACGACTACGAAATCAACCAAGAGAAAGGCTACATTCATATGCTCATGGAATGTGGTGAAACGGACATGCTGCACTTTTTAGAAGATCAAAAGAATGAGCCCTTTGACATGAACTTGATACGCATGTACTGGCTGCAAATGATGGCTGCAGTGCACACGATACACGAAATGAACATTGTGCACACTGACTTGAAGCCAGCCAACTTTTTATTGGTGAGTGGACGACTAAAATTGATTGATTTTGGTATTGCCAAGGAGATTCCTAATGACACGACCAACATTCGACGAGAAGATTACATTGGAACACTGAATTACATGTCTCCAGAATCCTTTCTTAATCATGGAGGTGCAAATGGTGAAAAGGTGATGAAGATGGGGAGAGCATCGGATGTGTGGTCATTGGGATGCATCCTTTATCAAATGATTTATGGGAATCCACCATTTGCAAAACTGGATTTCTACGTCAAGGCAGCTGCCATCACCAACCCCAACCATGAGATTGCGTATCCTAAAACAGTGTTATCTGTACCCAACACCCCTGTAAGCGTGGATGAACATGCCATCGATGCCATGAAATGTTGTCTCAAAAGGAATCCAAAAGAACGATGGACGATCCCACAGCTAATGAAACATCCCTTCTTCAACCATCGACCTCAGACAGCGGGGGAGGTGCTGCAACGAATAACACCGCTGCAATTAGCGGAAACGGATGTGGGGAAATCACTGCTTCAGTATGTGTTTCAACAGTCAGTGATGTTTTGTCAAAAGAGATTCAAAGTAAAGGGGACTGGACCACCTGACACAGGAGAAGTGGAGTGGTTCACCAAAACCATTCACAAACAACTAACGAGAAAGTTAAAAGAATAGTGATGCGTGGTTTATTGTCGCCACTAGTTTTGTTTACACAAATGACTTGACGAATTCACCAGTGACTTCTCTCAATTTCTTTTCAGATTCTGCAGAAACCTGTCCTTGAGTTCGGATGGTATCGAGCAAATCCTTGTGGTTGGCAACGAGGAAGGGAAGGAAAGCATTTTCAAAGTCAACGACACGCTTCACATCCAACTTGTCAAGGAAACCATTGACACCAGCAAAAATGATGGCAACTTGCTGTTCAACTGGCAATGGCTTGTATTGGGGTTGCTTGAGCAATTCAGTGAGACGGGCACCACGGTTCAACAAGAACTGAGTAGAAGCATCCAAATCAGAACCGAATTGGGCAAAGGCAGCGACTTCACGGTATTGAGCAAGGAAAAGCTTGAGGGAACCAGCGACTTGCTTCATGGCTTTGGTTTGAGCGGCAGAACCGACACGGGACACGGAAATACCGACGTTAATGGCTGGACGAATACCCTTGAAGAACAATTCAGCTTCCAAAAAGATTTGACCATCAGTGATGGAAATGACGTTGGTTGGAATGTAGGCAGACACGTCACCACCTTGAGTTTCAATGACGGGAAGAGCAGTCAAGGAACCACTACCGAAATTCTTGTTCATCTTGGCAGCACGCTCCAAGAGACGAGAGTGAAGGTAAAACACATCACCAGGATAAGCTTCACGACCTGGAGGACGACGCAACAACAAGGACATTTGACGGTAAGCCACGGCTTGTTTGGAAAGATCGTCATAGATGATCAAAGCATGCTTGCCATTATCACGGAAGAATTCACCCATGGCACAACCAGAGTATGGGGCAAGGAACTGCAAAGGAGCTGCTTCAGATGCGGTGGCAGCAACCACGATGGTGTACTTGAGAGCATCGTTTTCTTCCAAGGTTTGGACGAATTGAGCAACGGTGGACCTCTTTTGACCAATGGCAACGTACACACAGTACAATTTCTTGGATTCATCTTGACCATCGTTCCACTTCTTTTGATTTAAAATGGTGTCTAAAGCGACGGCAGTCTTACCAGTTTGACGATCACCAATAATCAATTCTCTTTGACCACGACCAATAGGCAACATGGAATCGACAGACTTGATACCAGTCTGCATAGGTTCGTGTACGGATTGACGAGGAATAATACCAGGAGCCTTGACTTGGACACGTTGTCTGACAGCACCTTCGATTGGACCCTTACCATCAATGGGATTACCAAGGGCATCGACAACACGGCCTAAAAGACCTGCACCAGTTGGAACATCCACAATGGAACCAGTACGGCGAACAGTATCACCTTCTTTGATCAAACGATCGTTACCGAAAACGACGATACCGACGTTGTCAGCTTCCAAATTGAGAGCCATACCCTACATCATATGATGAATGAGACGCGTCAATTGATGCTTACCTGAACACCAGAGGAGAATTCCACCATTTCTTCAGCTTGCACGTTCTTGAGACCATAGACACGGGCAATACCGTCACCAACGGAAAGAACACGACCAGTTTCTTGGATATCAGCAGCTGCACCAGCGCCAAGGATCCTTTCTTCCAAGATTGAGGATACTTCAGCAGTACCTAGTGATGAATGAATCCACTGAAAATAAATCGATACCTGGCTTGGCTTGAGAAGCAACGGGAGATGTTGTACCAAAAGCGCGAAGTGGGGCTGCAATCACGGCACCTTTGTTCAGGCGCATCTAATGTGGAGTGAGATTTATTCGACGAGGGGGTGAATACGGCATTAGAGACGAGTGGGGCGGTAAATCGCCTTGTTGGAAGCTTTGCAATGTTGCGGAGCATCCTGTGAGAAGCGAAGAAAAAATTTTATGGTAGTTTACAGTTCTTGGAGACTTGGGGAGGATATGTCTTTTATGTTGATGTGTCTGTGAGGGAATTGTTACTCACTGCCTCCTTCCAAACGGACTCCAAGGGATATGTGGCAAAGGCCTCGGGTGTCATGATGTGAAGTACGATTCTTCCCACATCAAGGAGAATCCAATCTGGAGAAGAAACGTCTCTGCCTTGAAGGTCAATCTGTTGAGGAAGTGAGGCATCATGTTGCGCATGCTGACGAATCTAAATAGACGCGTGTTAATGCGGAGGAGAGGGAGGGGACTTGCCAATTTCAATACACTGTCAGCCACAGCAACGACTGCACGACTGGTTTCTACTTGAGTGATGATCATGTCTTCACACCACGTGTCAGGGTAAGCAGAGTTGGTGAGGAGTGTGATGGAAGACGCGCCTTGATGCTCGAGATATGACTTGCACAACGTAGCTGTCAATCGCTTTGTAGGTTCAATGGTCAATCCAGGCGTGGCTGAGGTGGTAGTGGGCAAGGAAACGCGTTGCCATTTGGGAAGGGTGGTGGATGGTGGTGGCGATTGAACATACCAATCATCCGAGGATTCTTCTGGTGGTGGTGTATCGTTGGCCTTGCTGGTAAAAGAGGCACGAGCAAATGCACTTGGCCGTTGAAAAATGGATTGAATTCCTTGGCGAAAGTGGAAACGTCGTGGAAGGAACATGCAAAAAGAAAGACAAAAAGTATTCCGCAACGGGGAATTGAACCCCGGCCGTCGCGGTGAAAGCGCGAAATCCTAGCCACTAGACCATTGCGGATATATTATTTCATGAAATTGTCAATACATAAAACTATTCCTTGATTTACAATGGTTATTAGTTGAATGCAGGGTTACTTGTGCAGTTTGATATGTTCAAAACCAGTACTAGTATAATAACAGCAGTAATGATTACTTTTCTTCATCTTGGAATCTTAAAATTGTCATGGGTTTATCACTAAACCCACGACAAGCATTCATCCTTTCCCCCACTCTTCTTGTCTTTCCTGCACCTTGTGCTCTTTCTCAGAAAGGAGCAGTCACGTCAAAGTGAATAGCGTGACTGCTTTTCACTTCTACAAAAATCCAGCACCTTCTCTCGCATTCCTTTTTGTCACCACCCACGTAAGTGCTGATGTCACCCCTTATGTAGCCCTCTACATCACCACCCCTATAAATACCCTCACCTTGCCCTTAAGTCTCTAGCAAGATATTCTGGTTAACATAGGTCTTTAGGCATATAAATCTCTGTCTCTATTTTAAATCTCTGTCTCTCTTTGTAACTCTGCCCGCCTTTGTTTGCACTCTGTCTGCCCTTCGTATACACCCCCTGACAAAAATAACTTTTAGTAGTCTGTTTGTACTGGCTAAATAAATATGTAACAATCAATTATTTAAATTCAGATATTGTTACAACATCATCTTTTATGTAACAAAGCACCAGTTATTTTAAGAGATTGTTTTCCCGTTTCTACCATACATTTTTCTAATTTGAAGGATAACAGGTAAGCGGCTATCCAAAATAACTGCATCCATGGAGGGGAGGAGAAAAGTTGATGGCTTGGCATGAGGTCACACTGAAGGGGGGGGACGCACCTTGCTCATACTTGAGATCAACTGCAGCGCCTTTCAAAGTTGCTGAGGATACACACAAAACACGAGCAAATGACAGAGGAGACCTTGAGAAATTGTCAACACACACACCACCAACTTTTTGTACCCTTGAGCAGACATTCAACTCGCATAGGAAGAATAAAGGCCAAATTGGCATACACACACAGGGAGAGAGAAACATGATTGTTCTCGACCATCCAAAAAGGCGATGGGAGCACAATTCCATGGTAGAAGGTTGAATATGAACAAGGAAAACGTTGACATCCACACAAGGGCATTTGGCTGCATCATCACCACCACCAGGATCAGCCCAACATTACCCTTTTTTACACACGTTTGAACCAGAGACTATTTTTTTGGCAGACCGTCGGCATCATCATGATGGTCGTGCACGCTTGTATGTACAATTTTGGTTCGTTGCACTGTATCGACTTGTTGGAGCTTGCAGGAATTGTTGATTGGGTTCAAATGGTTGAACGAGCGAATTTGCGTACACAAAGAGGAAAACACACACACACACACACGCACTGGGTTTCACAAACAAGGGCTGCACGGAATGCTGATTGCTGAGGAGAGGGGGAACATCTTGTTCAAAAGTGTCTACGACGTGTTCTACACGCATGCAAACGCGTTCAAAACGAAACAGCACTTGTAAGGGTCTTGACATCGACTTGGAGGAAGACCAGATCATCCAGAGGGAGGGGGAGTGACGCAGATCAACTTGCTCTTGGCAAGAGAAACACTCGAAGAGTAGTTTGAAGCACACACATACGACAACATGAGAAGCTGCAGAGTGAAGAAGATTTGGCGCAATGAGCGCAATTGTACACACTGACACATGGGGTTACATGACTTTCAGGGGCGTCTTGTTCATCCAAAACAGATTGAGAAGTTCATTCATCTCGTTTCCTGCACAATGGCTATCAATTGGAATCTATCCAAGACTGCATCACTTGTGAGGCAGAAAGAGACTGCAGAAACATTTTTGCATCACGTTTGAGAACAAACAAGGCTATTGATTGAAACCTGGAATTCACAACAAATGACATCTAAAAGTACATATGAGTGACATGAAATAATGAGGAGTACCTGGAGCGCGTGTCACACAAAAGCCCATCAAGCACAGATGGACAAGAGGCATCAGCGTAAGTACACGACAAACGACGAGTCTTGGCTTTTTCAATTTGAGCACAGAGTATTGTACAGGGAAAGAGGGAGAGAGAGAACAGAGTGGGAAGAGCAAGAAAACTCGCCATCCACCCCATCCATACACGATTAAGTAACCCATCCACACTACTGGCACGTTCAGCACACATGCATTCACATTCACATTCACATACACACATACACACACACCACATCTCATCACCATCCATTGCTTCAACACATCTTACGCACCAATCATCACTTGCTTCACCAACGTATCTTCTAACCAATACATCAATGTGTTACCACCAACTGCTTTGACGAGTTCACGCATGGTTTTACCCACACAGGACTGAGTGGCGGCAATTGCAGATTCAAATTCAGCATCAGTTACCCGGAAACTTTGGAAGGAGGCTCGAACACGAATGACACCAACTGCATCTTCATCCAAAGACATGTAAATATCAGCATAATCTACTTTGGTACTGGATTCCTCAGAAGAACGAACAAGGATCTCTTCATTGCAATCAATCAATCGACGCAATGGTACTGCAGAACGATCTAACAGGAACTTGATGATCGTTGGCTGAGCATGCTCAACAGCCCGTCTGAATACTGCACGGTAATGGCGGTATAAATTGGCATGGCCTTCATCCACCAAAACACGCAATACATCCAATGATCCATAGGTGGCACAGTCAATGAGAGCACGACCTTCATCATCACCATGAGGATTGGCACCGTAATGTAAAAATAAACGAGCATGCAAGGAAGTACGCGTTTCAGGATTGGAAAGGATGTCACGCAATTCAGGGGGTGATCCATTATCACACAAACCTGCTTCAAACATGTAATGGAGAACGTCCACATGCTTGGCAAGATGATTCATGTGAATGGTATTGCGCTGACGGGAGACTGATACACCAATGAGTTCCACAAGGTATCGAACAAATGTTAAAATACCAAGTTCTGCAGAGAGTCGAAGGGCTGCGTCCATATCTGCACACCCACCCCATTCCACCAACAAACGGAAAATGTGGTAGAGTTCTGTGAATTCAGGGCTATGACTGCTTTGACTTTGGATGCAGGAACGAACGTATTCATCTGCAGCAGCCTGAACGACGAGTTCAACAACACTAGATTCATTTGGAATATCAAAGGCTACTTCAGCACCACGAGCGAGCAAGAGGTGCAAGACTGACCAGTGACCACGACGAGCAGCATCCAAGGTTAAAAGACCCAAAGGATCACGCTCTAAATCAGCACCATGGTCCAACAAGAGCTGAAGGCAATCAGTGCGACCAAGACGTACAGCAGCGGCCAAAGGAGAGAAGGGATTCACAACTGGGATGCCATCTTCTTCAGTGAGCTTGCGTTGTTCTGCATCATCTTCCATAGAGTACAGTCTACGTTCCAAGACCTTGTCTTGCTTGTAGACGGAACCACTGGATCTGGAAGAGACAGAGTCAATACTGCTGATACTACTTTCATCAGAGCTGTACTCTTCCTCCTCCTCCTCTTCAGCGTACAATTGGTCAGTTTCGGCATCGTAATAAGCGTATTTCCTAAAGGCTGCATTGGGATTGCTACCCATGGCAAGTAAAAAGCGAATGCCTTCCAATTGATTATCCTTGACACACTGCCACAACAAACAATCACGATCAGCATGGAGGATTTTTGGATTAGATTTAGCTAATAGTCTAAGGACACCTGGCGACAGGAAGCCAGGCTGGTCTGGAAGATGTGGACGGAGCCTGCCTGTCCTTCGGTATTTGGACAAAAGATGGCGAATTCTAGAGTGAGAATTGGTGCATACCATGAGACGCAAGGATGGTTGCACTGATGTAGGGAACGTACGGCCACATGGATCTGGAATAGGGGTGGCAATACGTTTTTGAGTGATGAGATTGGCTGGAGATACAACATCCACAAAAGGGGGCATATTGTATCAGACTGGGCTTGTTAATTGGAAGGGGGAAGGATGTCTATGTCGGAATCAATATTGATTTGTACAAGAGAAGATCTGGAAGTGATCGTCAAGGGAGGAGAGAAATCAGGTTGAGATGACGCGACAACCGTTGCTTGTAACAACGAACAAGAATATGGTGGTGAGCTTGGCGTGGGTACAAGGATTCGCGTTGGTCAGCTATCACAGTAATGAGTGGTGAGTGATGGTGGAGGGGGAAGAGTGGAGGGAAAGCGAGAGGAAGGGAAGAAGTCGCTTGAGAAAAAATTTGTGGGTGGCGGGGTGCTCCACTCCAAACGGGGGAGCCACGTGAGCAACTGGACAGTTTCATGTCTGGGAACGTTTCATTGGGCAACCTGACACAGCATGCTTGGCTCCTTGGCATATGTCATGCATGATAATCTACTCATGAGGGAGGGAGGGAGGTCACATTTACAGGTTATTGCACAGCTGCACATTTGCTCCTGAGGGTGAGCACTCTGCTATTCTCAGCCCCTCCACCAGTCACAATCTTTTTCACATCTCCTCCTCTTTTTTCTCTCAGTTCGCTGTGGCGTGTATGCAAAGTCGAACCACCAACTGTATCATCACCATCACCAATTCCAACCTCCGCTGGCGGCCGTCTGAGCAACATCTCAGACTTTGATTCCAACTTCTCTTTCCAACATGCCACCATCCCCAATTTCCGTGATTTTATCTTGCCCTGCTCCTCGTATCAGTACACCAGTGGTGCCTGATTCCCTTTACCCCTCCTTCCTCCTCAATCCTTTGGATCATCCCACCTCCAAATCATCAGCATCCAAAGCTCACACTACTCCATCCCTTCGTTTACTATTAGCCAATGACTTTCGTATTAAACTACGCCACCTTTTATACAGATACCGTGCAACTGGATTGCTGGCACCTCATTTACCTGATCATCCAGACTTTTTAACTCCTGGACTATTAAGACTAATGGCACGAAACGCTCCAGAACTCCTACATGCTGACGATGAATGTTTACTCGTTCAGTCCATCAAATACAGGCAGGTAGAATGTGTTCGTTTCCTACTGGATCGTGGTGCTGATGTGGTAAGTTACTGTGTACTTGATGGCATTTGACGCGTTTTTTTTTAGAATGTTGGTTGGTGTCGTTGTTGGTCTGGTCATGTTAGCAAAGCGTGCGCCGCCTCCATGGCGAGGCAGATGAATGCGAGTCATTCGTCCCACACTTCAAGCACAACTGTTACCAACAAAACATTGCCAATAGCACGTTCACAATCCCTTCCTGGTTATGCTGAACGCACAGCATCAAGTGAACAGCCTCCTCCTCTTTCTCCCCTTTTACCTAGTTTCCGTCGACCACAATCCATCAATCACGTAGAATTGGAAAACTCTCCACTTTTAGTGGCCGTTCGATGTGGTCATGTAGATATTTTGCGCCTCTTGTTGGATTACGGTGCAGATCTTGCATTAGATCGCCGCGGTCGTTTAGTGTATGAGGCAACGCACTTTGGTCATTGGACTGCCTTGGAAGTGCTCTTGTTACACGGAGCATCTCACGCTTACACGCCCTTCAATGAAGGCAGTGGACCTGATTCAGATAATGAAACAGAGAATCTAACCGTCATGGAACGCGTCGTTGAAGCTGATTCCAATGGCGAAGCTGACTTGATGCGTGTCTTTCAACTCCTTGTCACAGCACGCCAGCATGTGGCTCCGACGCGTGCTGAAGACTTTTACAAGTTTGGAAGACGTGAGCGTTCCATGTCCATTTCATCTGACGTTAGCCTGTCCTCCCTGTCCTTTCGATCCTCCTTTTCAGATGACCTCTATCCCTTGCCCTCTGGTCCTCACCGTCATGCCCTGAACCTGTGCACCAAATACGGTAACCTTCGATTATTGCACTGGTTGATGACTTTTCTCAACGTGCCCATTCATCATCTCACCCCACGATGTGCCACTTCATTGCCAGTATTGCGCTATCTTTTTGAACGTGGTATGTGCTTCCACACCAAACCTGACTTGGCTGACATCTTTCGTGACAACCTTACTCAAACAGTGGAACATGCCATGTTATGGTTGGAATACGGTGCAGATGTCAACGGTGATCATGGGCGTGCACTCAAGGACGCCACTTCCCTTGGGCGTTATGACATCCTCGCCTTCCTCATGGAATGTGGTCATGCAGACATGGACACTTTTGGACCTACTTGCATCAAATTGGCTATTGCTAATGGTCATTTGGAATGCTTGCGTGTGCTCATTGACCATGGAGTTGATCCTATTGCTGCATTGGATCAGCAAGCAGAGTTGCAAGTAGCCTCACCAGAGACCATCAAGTGCGACTTGTACGTCAGCATTGAAATCAATCAAGATGATGCTATTGACGCCTGCATCCGTGGACGTGCACCCATCAATAGATTCCGACTATCTGAATCAGAGTATTGGGAAGCATTGGAACAAGTCTCTGAAACCCTTGTTGAATGTATGAAGGAGATTCTGTTGGCATGTGGTGGAGGTCGTTTGCATTACTATTTAGAAGACTCTTGTATGGATACAGACTGGATCACTGAAGATGATGATGATGAGGAGGAGGAGGAGGAAGATGAGGAAGAAGTGCCTCGCATCTCTTATCCAAAAGAAACCTACTACCGTTGGTCTGAAGAAGAAGATGGTTACTGTGTTGATGACGACGAATCTGATGATGAGCAAGGTGAATTTGGCAATACGATACCCAGTCTCTAAAGAGATATCCATGCAATCAAGTGCATTGATTGAACTAGGCTTATTTCGATTGGATGAAGGAATGTGCGCATAACTCACACACCCCCTCTCTTCCCGTCCTGCCAGTCAGTTGATGAGAAAAGTGGGCTCAACCTCTTTTGCAGCCTCCAACTCCCCAATCGAATCAAGGCACATACATCAAGGTACAAAAACGTATGGTATCCAATAAAAAAGTGACCTAGTTATTGGCACCAATGCCTTCCTTTGGATGCATCCATCCCAACACATCCTCCTGTGTACCATTTTGAATGCCACGAACTGCATGGTAAAGTTGAGAAGTGACAGTACCCATGGTCACACCATCTCCCAACACCACATCTTCAACATCCTGCTTACTAATCCTACCCACTGGTGTCACCACCACAGCTGTTCCACATGCAATCACCTCTTTAAAGTGGCCTTGTTCTACATGTTGCCATTCAATAGGACTTTCTTCTGTCTTCCAACCCCATGATTGTGCCAATTCAAATAAGGAAACACGGGTAACTGACTTTAAAATGGACCGTGAGTTGGGAGTACATAGCGTACCATCATGCTTTACTGCCACAAAGTTGGAAGTGGCAAATTCATCAACATACTTGTTCTCTATAGGATCCAAAAAGAGTGTGATGGGATAACCTGCTTGCTTGGCTCGAATGGATGTGGGAAGTGAAGGTGCGTAGTTTCCCGCCAACTTGACATCTCCGTTGCCAAGTGGAGCAGCACGGTTAAAGTCATTCACCACAAGTGCATTCACTGCTTTGATGCCAGCACGATAATAATCCCCAACAGGAGTGACAAACACGCAGAACACGACACGTTCTGCAGGCTCTAGCACAAGTGAACCAGATTCACCATAAAGGAAAGGTCTAATGTACAAGGCACCACCAGAGTCATGAGGAGGAATGTAGTCCCAGTTCTCTTGAACCACTTGCTTGACCATATCCAAGAATAAATCAACAGAAGGTGCTGGCATGGATACACGCGCTGCTGACTTGATGATGCGTTCAGCATTCAACTGAGGACGAAAGATGCGTACACGACCATCAGGGTGAGCAAAGGCTTTAAGGCCTTCAAAGCAAGCTTGACCATAGTGTAAAGCTGTGGAAGCCAAGTGAACATTAAGGGTTGGATCCGTGTGCCTTACAGGTGTTGAGAATACTCCTGTGGATGCTTCCCAGGTGGATGTGTAGTAGCATCGTGTGGGAATGAAGCGAAAGGTGAGATTATTAAAGTCGGGAATTGGTGGAATTGTGGACATGATTACTTTTTTTACTGTGCTTTTGCAACATAAAGGTGTGTGTCTTGAATGCGTCTCCAACCCAATGCCACCATCAAAACAACTGTAATGTGGTAAAGGCGTTCTTTGGAGTAAAAGAGAAAAGCGGCTGTCAGGACACTTTGCAACAATTTGCCAAAGATGCCTTGATAGAGGCCTTGCACGCCTTCTTGCTTGATGATCTTTTTAAATCCATCCATGACAGATGTATAGCGCAAGTTGGGGTCCTTGGATTGACGCAGTTGCATACGAGACTTGACCACAATGTAGGGATAAGTCATGCCAGTCGCAATCAACTTGCTCAAAGCACCTAATAATAAAAAGTGCCAACCTGTCAACTTGATCTTGCGTTGTTGCAAAAAGGCCTTTAACCTCTCAAACACAGTGTACTGAATGACTGGATTGATAACTAAAATGAGGGCTGGAATGATGCCCTGCCAAAAGGCAAGTGGCCCATCATCTCGAAGGATTCTGAACACAGTGCGAAGTGTTCGAGATCGTCCAATGAGGCTATTGCGGCGTTTAGATGACCTTGAAGCAACACTTTGACGCCTAGAGGTAGAAGGCTGTTCATCCAATGACTCTCGTTTTGTGGTCACACGCGTATTCACTACCCAAATGGGATTGGTGATCAAAACAGTGGCTGAACCTGCAATCAAACCAGCTGCAATGCTCTGAAGCGTGCTCATGCTGCTACCAGCCAACTTGAATTGGCCCCGTGTCCACTCGTAAAAGTAATAATAGACTCCATTGGTCACAGCAATACCAAGGAGAGCAGAGTTGATGCCAGAAAACAGTCCAGATACCCCTTCCTTTGTTATAATCTTGCGGAGTGCATCCATTGTGCCCTACGCTCCCTCATATATCAAAAGAAGTGAGCATACAGTGTAAACTTGTTCATCAGATGTGTTGGTGCCTCGTTGCACTTGTAATCTAGAACTAATCGTGACCAAAGGATACGTCACTGTCATGGAGAGCATCCCACCACCAGCCCCTACAAATCCCCCTTTAGAGCACAAGGACGAGGGGGATCCTACCAGCAATTGCATGCACAACATTGTCATTCATCATCTTGAAAAAAAAATCTTTTTCACACACAATTCATTGCGAGCCATGACCAAGGCACATGCCATTGTTTTTTGGCTAATCACCATCACTGCATTTATTACACGCTTTTACAAACTAAATGAACCTTCCGTCGTGGTGTTTGATGAAGTACATTTTGGTAAATTCGCAGCGTATTACATTAGACAAACGTTCTACTTTGACGTCCATCCTCCTCTTGGCAAATTATTACTGGCTATGGTGGGATGGGCTATTGGATTTGATGGTGGATTCCTTTTCAAGGACATTGGCATCAGTTACACGGAAAACAACGTGCCTTACATCATGCTGCGTTCTTGGACTGCTCTTTGCGGTGCTCTCATCGTTCCCTTGGTCCATTTGACATTGAAGGAAATGGGATTTTCCATTTGGGCCTGTTCGTTGACCTCTTTGTTGCTGGTATTTGAGAATACGCAAGTCATTCAATCACGTTTGATTCTGTTGGATAGCATGTTGATGGTGTTCATGTGTGGTGCTGTGTACGCGTACGTTCGATTTTACAAGTTGCGGTACCAGTCTTTTACGTTTAGTTGGTGGTTTTGGTTGCATGCCACCGGCCTCTTCTTGGCACTCACCACTTCCATTAAGTATGTGGGTATTTTTACTGTTGCCATGATTGGACTGAGTGTCATCCAAGATTTGTGGCGCAAATTGGATATTCATCAAGGCCTAACTCTCAACCAATGGGGCAAGCATTTTGGGGCACGCGCATGGGCCTTGATTGCCTTTCCCATCCTTGTTTACATGTTTACTTTTTGGGTTCATTTCAAAGTGCTTTACAAGTCTGGACCGGGTGATGCGTTCATGAGTCAGCAGTTTCAGAGCACTTTGGAAGGTAATGATGTATCCGTTAATAGTCAGGATGTGTTCCTATGGGATAATGTGACCATTTATCATCCTGAAACCAAAGGTTACTTGCACTCCCACAAAGACCGTTATCCCTTAAGGTACGATGATGGACGCGTCAGCACACAAGGGCAGCAAGTGACCGTCTATCCTCACGATGACTACAACAATTGGTGGAGAATCAAACCAGCCTATCCAACCAAGAGTGACTTGCAGATTCTCAAGGAAATCACACGTGTGTCCTCTCTCACCACTTGTCCACGCCCATGGAAGTTGGAATACCCTCAGTCCAAGCGCATTGAAGTGAACCAGCGACCTCTGCGTCATGGTGATTTGGTGCAGTTGGAACATTTAACCACCAAAACCAATCTTTTAACACACGATGTGGCCTCTCCATTGACCAAAACCAATACTGAATTCACTACAATGGACCCAACTGAAACGTCTCGCTTCAACGACACTGTATTTCGCATTGAATTTGATGAAAAGAACAGCAAGGAAGATAAGGAGCACTGTCGCAGTTATCGTACTGTATTTCGATTAGTACACGTACCGTTGGACGTTTCCTTGAGCACACGTGAAGGTGCCATCCTACCAGACTGGGGATTCGGACAATTGGAAGTAAATGGTAACAAAAGGAAGAAGGATCCTGATGCCAATCTGTGGTATGTCAAGGGAATTCAAGGCAGACATCCTATCAAGAAACAAGATACCATCGCCACCATGCCCTTTGTATCCAAATACGCTCACTTGCAGAAACTCATGTTGGAGCACAATTCACGCTTGACCAGCACGCATCCTTTCCAATCCAACCCAATTGAATGGCCATTCTTGTTGCGTGGTATCAGTTACTGGCAGGATAAGGACAATGGCAAACAAATTTATTTGATTGGCAATGTGTTTGGGTGGTGGCTGGGTGGATTGTCCTTGTTGGGTTTCTTTGCCATCATGCTGGCTGATTTGGTGTGCAGACAACGTGGATTTTACCCGATTGATGAGCACACTCGAACTCGTTTGATCCATTCAGGTGGATTCATTACACTGGGATACTTTTTGCACTATGTACCCTTCTTTTTGATGGGCCGTCAGTTGTTTTTGCATCATTATTTACCTGCATCCATCTTTGCTTACATGATGATTGGTATACTCTTTGAATTCTGCTTGACGATGGGTGTCAAATGGCCCAACAGTCCAGGTTTACGTCTCAAGAAAGACCAATTGCAGTCAGAGGGTTCCAGCATGGCAGGATGGTGGTCATGGTTGGTGTGGGGTATCTTCCTCATCTGTCAAATTGGTGTGTTCATGTGGTTAGCAGAAATGACGTTTGGTGATAGTGGTTTGGACCATGAGCAATGGACTCGTCGTAAGCTGCTGCCTGGTTGGGATATTATGGATTAACCTGTTGGGGTGGTATGAATCGAATATAAAGTAGTCCACAGCCAATTGAGGCTGCAGTTTGGGGTCATGTGAGGGCAGGTTCGGCACACTTCCCCACACACTTTTTGACAGCTGCTTCTCCATCTTTTTCTCTCTTCTTGATTCTCTCTCACACTTTCACTCGCTCGTTGCGCAATGCAATCGTCATTCCCTGTTGACATTTCCCCTAATGAATTCCTCTTTCAAGGCAAGGCATTCCCATCATCCCCAACCTGATTGTGCAATTAGCCTCTAAACAGACAGCTGGCACCTACGTGAGTCGCATCACCCTGCACAATGTGCTTGATGTACCCGTTGCCTTCAAACTCAAAACGAACAGCCCTCTCAAATTCTCAGTCAAGCCAGTGATTGGCGTAGTGACCGTGGGACAAAGTACTGAGATTTATGGTAATTGTGTGCGATTGAGTGATGATTGACAGTTTGTAGTGCGTTGTGAGAGCAAAGTCGTGGCAGGAGATCGCTTCCTCCTACAGACTGTGCCACTGATGACGGCAGAGTCCTTGAGTATCACCTCGATAATTGTAAGTGACCAGATTCAAGTGACAGTAACCTTCATTAGTGGAAAACTATTGATCCCACGCGCATCAAGGACGTGTTGGTGCAATGCCGTGAGGCTGTTGCTTCATCTTCTACGCGCAGTTTGCACAAATTGTCACAGACATCCGGGAAAGATGGGGATGGGTTGGAAATGGACTCTCGTTTACTCTCACGACCTTCCTTGGACACACTTGCAACCTCCCAGCACAAATCAACAAGCACGTTGGACACACATGGAACAGGTGGAAGACATGTGCGTCTCCGCAAAATGTCCAACAACATGGTGCAACGTCCACTAAAACAGTCATCCTCCACCTCACTTATTCAAACGACTTTGGCAGAGCAGCCAACTTCAGCTGCTCACAGGTTGAAGCAAGTAGGTTACATTTTTGTGTCAGTGATTTGTGTGCTGTTGGGATTCCTTGTGCCAATACGACCTTTTTCCTTTAATTTAGGTGGTCAATATGGTGAGTCAACTGAGCATATCTACTTGAAAGATGTGCCACTTGGTCAGCCAGTACAAGCACAGGTTGTAATGTAAATTCTCAAGTAAAATATTTATTCTTTAGACTTAGAAGATTAAATTTAAATTGATTATCTAATGAAAATCAATATTTGCTTTACTTATTATTAGAATAGAGATAGCTGTCTTTTAGTTTAAAAGAATATAATGTTTCTAACAGATTAAGAGTCTCAGCTTCTAACATCAAGTTAACCACCATTCTCACTTAGAAATTATATCTATCTTCAACTCTCTTCTTTGTCTCAACTATTCAAGTATTGATTGACTTAGGGTTTGTTTCACTTGATGAAAGGCCTGCACATGCCTGTTAAAATCACTTGAAAAGTTTTCTGGTAGGGTGGTGAGGTGGTGTGATATTTAAATGATTTCCAGAAAGTTCCATCCGAAAAGTTCCGTCTTGCACTATTGACCTGCACCAATCACACACCATTCAGATTTCTTATCTTACAAGATTGTTCCAGACGTGTACCCCCATCTTGCTTATCTTTCTCTGCAACTATGCCAGTTGCCTAATAGACCATATCCAATATTCCAACACTCCCCCTCAACTGGTATTCACACAACCAAATTGGGATCAATCAATCCAACCTTTCTGCACATTTCTGAAAACCGCAATTTCATCAATCCTTTCGTCAAGAAATCTGCTTTCTGCTCCTTAGTTGGAATGTACAACAATTTTAACTCATTCAACTTGATCTGCTCACGAATTGACAATACCTTGATGTCAATGTGCTTAGTTCCCTCTCTGTATTTTCCATTCTTTACTAATGCAATTGCACTCTGATTATCACAATACAAGGGAGTTGGTTCAGTTTGCTCAAATCCCACATCTGCTAATAACATGCGCAACATTTTTGCTTTAGAGGCTACAGCATCTATTGCAATGAATTCTGCTTCTGCTGTTGATTTTGCAATCGTTGGCTGTTTCTTGCTCTTCCATGATACTGCTGCTTCTGTAATACTGAATACAAATCCACTGGTTGACTTGCAATCATCCACATCCATTGCATAATCTGAGTCTGAGTAACCTTGCAATATAACTCCCCCTGTCCTTTAAAACAGAATATCTCTATTTAGTGTTCTATTGATGAATTGTGCAATTCGCTTCACTGCAATCCAATGCACCTTTCCAGGATTGTTCATGAATCTTGCACACAATCCAACTGCAAATGCAATGTCCAAACGCACAGCCACCATGGAATGCATCAAACAACCTAACAACTGCAAATAAGGAATGGATGACATTCTTTTGACTTCATCTGCTGTAGTTGGACACTGATCCTTGCTCAACACCACATTTGCATCCACAGGTGTTGAGTATGGCTTTGCATTCTCCAATCCAAATCTTGCCATCATCTCCTTCAAATACTTTGGTTGTGACAACAAAATGGTTCCCTTTTCCCAATCACGAGTCACCTGCATTCCCAAAATGTATGATGCTTCTCCCAAATCCTTCATCTCAAATGCATTCTTCAAACAATCCTTGATCCACTTCAATCCACTCTCATTCTTTGATGCAATCACCATATCATCCACATACAATCCAAGAATAATATGTTCTTCTTCACTCTGAAATGCAAACACACCAAAATCAGCAGTGCTCTGTACAAATCCAAATCCAACCAATGTATCTGTAATCTTTTCATTCCACTTCATTGGTGACTGTTTCAACCCATACAATGATTTCTTCAATTTCAACACATATCCATCCATCTGAGGTCCACCATATCCTTCTGGTGGTTTGATGTAAATCTCTTCATCCAAATCTCCATTCAAGAATGCACAAGTGACGTCCATCTGATGCAAGTGGTAGTTCATGGCACATGCAATTGCAATGATGGTTCTCATGGACTTGTACTCGGCTGTTGGTGCAAATGTCTCTGTGTAATCTACACCATACTTTTGAAAGTTCCCCATGACCACAAGTCGTGCCTTGTACCTTTCCAATGATCCATTAGCCTTGTACTTTTGAGTCATCACCCACTTGTTTGGTAATGCACGTCTCCCTTTTGGTAATTCACTCCAATCCCATGTATCATTTCTCTCAATTGATTCCAATTCCTCCATCACTGCCTTGAGCCATTCTTCCCAATCATCCCTTTGCAATGCTTCCTTCAACGTTTTAGGATGAATTGAAATGGCACTATAGGCCTTTTTGATATTTTCAAAGATTTCAAACCATTTTCTGTACTCATCTTGAGAAACGCGTTCTGACCATCGAATGGGACTTGGTGCTGGTGCTGTTGGCATCATGACTCTTGATGTACCTTCACCCACGTCATCACTGTCACTGCTACTGCTGTGAATCTCTGAAATCTCACCAGATTCATCCAAAAACCGCAAAGGATCCAACTGGTCAAAAGTTGCATCTTCATGATCTGACCACACAATTTCATGTGATGCATCTGAATGTTGATCTGGCTCAATTTCATGCGATTCATCAAATTCTTGTTCATTCCTCATTTCCTCTCCATTGCCATCAGTGGGCTCTTTTTCGATTTCGTTTTCGATTTCATTTTCGTTTTCTGCTTCGTTTTCTGTTTTGTTTTCTTCGTTTTCGGATTCTGTGTCTGGATTTCCGTTTTCTGCTTCTTGCAATGCAACAACTGGTCCAGGAAGGAATGCCATTTCGAATTCCTCTTCTTCTGGCTCAACAGGTGCAATT